>JAVQJS010003410.1:0-24578 GCA_036024795.1 Galaxias rostratus | reverse complement strand
GCGGCGCCGCGCCGGGGGCCGGCCGCGCCGCGCCCGCCCCGGCGCCCCCCGCGCGCGCCCCCGGCCCGGCGGGGCCCCCCCCCGCCCCGTGGTGTTCTGCAGAGCCCACTGTGGGAAAGCTATTAAAGTGTAAAGCACGTTCCTTTCATTTCTCCCCGAGGGACTCCTGGAAGAGGGATCCGATGAGCTTCGGGATGGTAATGAGGGCTGACACCCAGAGCCCCCCCCCTCCACCGCCACTCCACCCCCTTTACTGTCCAAAGCGCTGAGGCCCGCTGCCATGGCAAACAGGCCAGCCGCTTGGAACTGACCCGACGGCTACTCAGAGGCGATAGCTTCCGCTTCCACTCCACAGGCCAGTGTCCACCAGCCAGAGCGCTAAATCAGGCCTTTCTTAGAGAAGGAAAGAGGCCTTCACGGGATGAGTAGTGCGTTCGGTTTGTTTGTGGGGGGCTGCCAGTGGTTTACTGTGTGGGGTCTATCCATCGAGGCCCGCTGGGCTGGTAGGTCGGCACACACTGCTCCGCCGTCATTTATGTAGAAAAGACCTGTCGAAAACCTGTACGACGACACGAGGTGATGTGGGATTGCGTGACATGGTGTCTAATGTAAGCACAGGCCTGTCCATATCAGGGTCCGCTCACTTCTGCGGTATTATGACGCCTCCGATTCCGTTCAGCGGAGGTCCATTTGCTCGCCACCACCACACGCTGTCGGTGGCCTAACTTGTTTACGGAGAGAAAAACACACTTGAAACTTGTCTTTTTTTCTCTCCATGCAAATGTAGAGATCTGAATCGAGCTTTGTCCTCTTCGTTGACATGGCATTTTTTCGAATGCATCAAAGAGGTGACTTTGACTCTGTTTACCAATAAACACGTCTGCATAGTGATTCATGTAAAATGACAGTGCTGTGGGGACTGAGACCTGATACTATTACTTAGCAGTCATGGCAGTGTTATTAGGTACGCAACAGGAGGACCCACTCAAAACACTTAGCTTGCCATGGTAGATAGACAATTCCACATTGTATGACACAATAACTATGTACTTGCAATTGACTTTATGATGACATGTGAATTCCTCGAGCTGACCTTGACATGTTCCTAAATACTTTGACCATGTTGACGTATAGAACACAGAAACTGGTCTGAAGCGGTCTGCTTTCGGTGCACCACATTGGTTCCTCTCTCACTGTTGCGGTGGTTCTGCGAGGAACAGCGCCCTCTGCTGGACAAGAATAGCGCCGCACGTTGTTTACCAGTCCCACCGCACCCCAGGAATTCCCAGCATGGCACCAAATCGGAACATTTTGTCCAACAATGGAAACCCTGGATGGGTGAGCCCCAGGATCATTAAATTCACGTATGAAACGGCCTGTGTGGCATGAACTGCATCATCCTGCAATCATCCACGGGGCTTTGAGTTGGAAACCCTCATCTAGGAAGCGCAGGCTACCTTTGTCAAGTGACCCCTTAGAAATGAGTGTGTTTTATGTGTTCTCCGCTGTCTGTTTGTCCTGGACTTCCATCCTCACTGTTTGACTACGGAGGACGGACGCCCCTCTATTTTAGGACGGCAACATCAATGTGTTTGAAGAGACGACGTTCTGAGAACCCGGAGCGGGTCAAAGACCCCACGGACGAGGCAAGAACAGGGCCAGGAATAGCCGCATCACAGACCGCGCGGGAGCAGCGCCTCGCTGGGGCGGCACCCGGCCGCATTGATTGTCATGGCTAATGGACAGATATAGGAAAGAACCCATTGATTTCCCTACCAAAAGCATTGATGCCATTTACACTGTGGAACGCCGACTGACGTCCAGTCTCCATGGTGACACTGTTATTTATTTTTTTGCTATGTCACAGAGCGGGGGGGGGGGGGGGGACGCTGGGTGATGTTGTTCCGGAACCACACTCTGTGTGTGTTGGCCGGACTATATGGGGTCCTCGTTCTCCCAGGCCCCATGTATAGACTGGTGAAAAGGAAGGTCGTGCAACTCCCCGGGCCACTTGAATGAACGTCCATTTGACGGCAATGAATAAGAGGGGCTCCGAGTTGCGTGTGGACATTGTCAGGGCTTGTTGGTATTCAAAGCACCAATAGATTGGCATTAAAAACCGTCCCCGGTTCCCATTCAAGGTGCACACGCACATCATTGCTCACAGATGTGGGGTGGGGGGGGTGGGGCTTTTCTGTGCCATATGAACCCCAAGGGGAGGGGTGGGGGGGCCATTGACTCGCACATGGAAGACCCAAGAACCCCATTGCAATAGAGGCTTCGACTTGGCTCCAAGGCTTCCTTTGCTAAACATGAATTGTAAAGCGTGCATGGCTCTCAGTGGGCCTGAATGGAATTATGTTCAAACACTGTAAATCACTCAATGATCCATTGACATATGCTGCTTGTTTTTTTTAACCTCTATCCTATATCTGATATGGCCCAGTCAATACATCAATGGTCCTCTGTGCTAACCACGTATATTTGCACTTCTAAATCTGGAATTAATCTATACCATTTGTACTGCCAGGGTGCAGATACTGTGATGAAATGGGGGAACACAAGCATCCTCAACTGGAAATGTACTACCAATGATCGACTGGGGGAAGTCTTTGAACAGTGTGGCGTTCCCGCGATCCCCCTTTTGTAGCACAGAGCCCGTCTTCCTCTCAAAGTGGAGAGGACTGGGTGAGGTTACGTAACTGCTGTCAGCTCTCATTGATCCTCCGCAAGATCGTCTTGCCCTAATCTCGTCTGCTTGATTGTACTCTCCATACCCCTCCCCACCCTGACTCATTCAAACCGCTGAGGCTTCGGCACCACACGACCAGGCGACACACGCACACGAGCGCGCGCGCACTTGCGCGTCCCGGAGCGTAAGCGCTCACACATCGGAATCCAGCTTTCGACCGCTACGCTCCAGTTCAGAGCGGTTCGGGAGCGCAAGGTCTTTGAGGCGCTGTGTGTGTATACAGTGGAGATGCATGCACAGTGTCGCAGGTGTAATTGTGTGTGTGGGTATGTGTGTGTGTGTTTGCATGTGATTGTGTCGGTGTGATTGAGAAAGGGACATGTGCATATGTTTGCAGAGTGAGTTATTCAGCAGGAGTCCTCTTAACATGCAGGAGTCCTCTTAACATGGCACGTTCGATGTCCATATCAGGGACTAACGAAGCAAAAATGTTGCGGCCTGGTTAGAGTGTCTCAAAAAGAACAGTAAAGCGGCTGCATGTACAAACTGATCTAATTGTCCCGTTACATGAAGTATGTAATAAACCTCCGATGTGTCAACACTATTGACACTGATTTACATGAAAATAGTGTTGCAAGACCAGTTCTGGTGGTGCAAAGCCCACCGCTGCATTGTGTAAATGTAGACCCAGACTTTGGAAGATGCCTTGTGATTTGTGACCAACATAGATAAATGACTATTGCACTTTCCTAAATGATAAACAAACAGAGTTGAACTTTACTTTGGCATTTAAACTGTAAATATGCAGTGGACTGATCGTTGGCTCTTAAATGTTTCCTGATCTTTTGGCATGTCACAAAAGCAGCCTTGGTCAGAGCAAAGGTCAACAGCTGTGGGAGACAATGACCCCTGACACTGACCCCAGGTCCTAGAGCCTGGAGAATATGATCCAGCATGGACGGGGATTGCACTTATAATGGGTTTATACGTGTATCGGTCCAAAGCCAGAAAGAAGAAGACATGGTGGTGTGAATGATTACTCGATGGCCCACGGGTAATCTGTGTTTTTTTGGTCACACGCCAAAATCCCAGGGCTATTCTAGAAGGGGATTATCGCACAAAATTACTTACATTTTCTTTTGTATACTAACTCGACTTTGGCGACATACTATGAGTGCTGTTGGCAGGGTTTGTGTCACTGGCATACGTGTCTGCACACGGTTGTTTAAACTTTCTCTGTGTCTCTCCTTTGCTATGGTTTCCATCTGCCGCTTCATTCCCTTTCTCCATCCCAGCCACCGCTTGAACCTACGATATGCATACAGAGGCAAAATTGGGTCAAACATAATCTTACAGCAGTGGTATCTAGTTTTTGCGCTCTCCGTCTGTATGTTGATGAGTTTGAAAGTCATTTATTTTCACTATCCCTACAGCTTATTTCCAGATCTCCACATCCAGTTATGGTATGTTGTGAGGGAATTTTCAGAGAGTGGATTGAAGTGCTATTGAGAGAGAAAGACAGTACATTTGAGTGCATAGCCGAAGTTTCTCAGCAATGTGGCAAATTGAATAAATAATTCGAAAAATAAATAATAAATGATTCAACACATCAAAATACTAATAATTATAAGATATTCGGTTAAACATGCACCGTAATAATTACCATTAACTTGGGCATACTTTCGTGTCATAATAAGCGTTTTAATGGTGCCAAGGTTTGTTCAGGCATGTAATTAACAAGCTGATTGGATATCGCCATTTCAACTTTTTTTGCCTGTTTCCAAATTTTCAAATAAATAAAAATAATTACGTGCACCGGCTCAACCGGAATATATAGATGACCTTACTGCCCTCTAGTGGTATAAATACGATATTACGGTCCAAAACAACGAACAACAGAGATAGATTGAGAGAGACAGACTGACAATGTGGTGCGATCTCTTGTGCAAGAACAGTGAAACAAAGACTGGTGACATTTCAGATAATTTGAACATGTATGTGGTCTATATAGGTTGATTGAGTCCCTTAAGGGTCCCCTGTCTTGGGAACCAGCACTTTAGGCCCATACAATAAAAGACCATTGGTTGTTTTAGTTTTATTAGAACCAATGGTACCAAGCACAGTGAATAACGTTCTGCAGACTTTCTGTATCAGAACGGGAAGCTGAACCTTTTTATTTGGTGTACAAGTATATCTAAATACACTTTTCACTATATGTATTTATACAAATTAAAAAAGATATTATGTGTAGGTAATGGTGAAGAGACGCCCTTTGAAGTAGAAAATTCATGCTTGAGGAAAAGATGAATAATTCAAAACAGATGAATAAATAATTACATAGATGTTTTCAGTTTTAACATTTGAAATGGATTTCAAACACAGTGATGTGGGGCAGCTTTGCATAACCTAAAAACACGAAATGCTGCATTAAGCACAACGGCACATTCTTTCTGCTTAAACGTATTTTTATTAATCTTTTTGAATAGTTACATATGGCACAGACTACTATAAAATAAAGTATCTTTAAAAACGAATATCTTTTAAAAACATACTTTCAAAATGTTTTTTTACTTGTAAAAACAATAACAAGAACATGGCTTACCTTGACAATTTACAAAGTACGTGTATGGCACTTCATTTAAAACGAATTTATGACAGATATGTCATGTCAAGTCAAAATGTCATACATAAGACGTATACAATTTTGACTTTTTGCAACACTTAAGATTAAATTGGCCAATCGAAGGGTGAGGGGAGTTAAGCAGCAAATCACTATGACCAAACTACTTAAAACTAACATTTCAAAGCAACAGTGTTTTCTGCTAACAATGGCTTCAAACATGTAAATAGCCCTCATTAGTTTGATCCTGATATCTCATTCTAAGGCCGCAATCATTGCAAGAGATCTAGGGGATAAAATGTCTGCTTTGCCGGTCAAGTTCATGAATTAGGAAACGATCACAGTGATGGGGAAAATACATTTGTCGACACAAAAAACACATCACTGCATATCAAAACTCTTGGCTGACACATGCAATCTCCAAAGGTAGTCGGATGTCATCTGTTGTATTTGTGTTTCTGCAAGCGAACTGTGAATCATTTAAAACCCCTTGACTGTAATTCGAAATACTTATATTCAAAACATAATTGAATGGAGCATTACCGTATCAAGTAAGTAAAGTGTGCTGATACTGAGAAGGCTTTGGCACAATGTCCCACAAACACAGTCTCTTGTGCTAGCAATGTTTATCCCACGCAAATATCAGGGTTGTTTGTGACCGCTTTGAAATCCAACATGGTGACACGTCCTATCAACATACCTTAGTTACCACGCGGCCCGTGACTCAACAGTGACCCCATGTGCTTGTGACTAATCCGTCCTCCTGATCTCGTCTTTTGGTCAGTCCTAACAGCTGAAACCTAAATGTCACAGTGTTAATGTTGCAAGGGTAACCAATGTCACATACGGGTAAGAAACCTGGAAATATCCAGACCCCACAACCCACCCAAGGGGGTCAGGTGTCCCTCTTGTACAGTGTCATGCTGTGCACGCAGTGTCAGTAGACAAGTGCTGCTCTCTGATTCCTCCCAAACCTCGGTTTACGAGCGGAGGAAGGCCATCAACATGAGTTCCGTTTTGTTGACCGTTGCCTTACAGATCAGATTGCTGATGACCTCCGCCTGGGCACTCGGCTCGTGACCTGGTTGGCTCAAGAGAAAGATCCTATAACAGTGTTTCCATGACCCCCACTTTGGATTCCCTTGTTTGAACAGTTTATAATGCCCACATTTGAGATAGAGAAACAGGTCGAGAGATAGAGTGCCAAAAAGTGAGAGATATAGAAGGTGGGAGAGATAGAGAGGAAGAGAGAGAGAGAGAGAGAGAGAGAGAGAGAGAGAGAGTTGGAAAAAGAGACATAGGGAGATAGTGGCAGTTGATTGAAAAGCTTGGCGAAACCCGTCATTCATTCCTACTTGGCCATTCCCACAATACCTGAATGCTAATCACTGGCTGGCTATACAGAAACAAAAAGCAAACGCATTCTGTTGAGAGCTTGTCAGCACAAGGGAAATGGCACTTCACAAACTGGTGGAACAGAACTACCCTCTGACAGTGACAGTCCCGGCAGAGTTTGATATTTACATTGTTTGCAGGCTCGGTTGGGCCGGTGGGCGCTAGGTGGCCACCTCATCCCCGGGTAGGTTGAGCCTCACCGCCCCGCCCCCGGCGGACGAGGCAGAGTAGCAGGCAGTGGCGGAGACGGAGGAAGGGCCGTTGGTCTCCATGGTGAACAGCTTGCAGGGGCCCGGGGCCCCCGTGTCGGGGGGCTCCCGCTCGGGGCTGGAGGCCTGGGAGGACCCGGGGGACGGCGTGGGGCTGAGCTGCACGGCCGTGGTGTCCTGCAGCGTGTGCTCGCTGGTCTCGATCTCGAAGGCCGCTCCTCCGGCCAGTCCGCCGCGGCCCATCAAGCCCGTGTTCCTGCCCCCGACCTTTGACCCGCGCGAGCCCTGGGCGGGCGGCAGGCGGCTGCACACGCAGCACGCCCCAAAGAAGGAGAAGGCCACCAGTAGCAGAATGGGCCCGATGATGATGGGCGGGTTGTCAGAGGGCATCAGGGTGCTGAAGGCAAAGGCCCCCACCAGGGTGATGTTAATGCCAGCCAGCATGATGCAAAGGCCGCAGGCACAACACAGCGCCGGGGAGGGTAGGCCAGCAGGGCGGGACTTCCTTTTCTTCTTCTTTGGCTCTTTCTTAGGCACGGACGTGCTGGCGCTCCTGTCGGTGACGACCATGTCTTCCCCTCAAGGCTACTTTATCTTTCTCTTTTTCACGTGTCCCTTCCTCTTTGCTTCAAATAAGATTGCTCCCCATGGCAACACACCACCAAATGGTGGTCCGTTATTAACAGAGTGGAAGCCCCTGTAATGAAACATGAAACATAAGCAAAGGTGTTTCTGTCGCATACGGCTTCTTATATTGGACTACGCATGCATCATGTTCAAAACTAATAAGAAGCTCTGAATGTGAGCACATTATCTTCATTCTTTTTTGAAAGCTTCATGTCGACACCGACCCTTACAGTGATGACTGTCCCAACAACTCCTACTTTAGAAATGTCAGTAGTGGGTGTGCTCCTACACATTTGAAGAAATAGAGGAGGTGACATCATGGCGTATAAGTGGTAGCTCTATGTTATTCGAAACAAACACATGACGAGAGATTTCAGCTCAACATTATGTGGTTGATAGCCTATTGTCTTTGACGAGATGAGTATAAATGACTAATGGCATTCAATTGTTACATTGGTATTAAAACAACTGTACAAAGTCATTATTAAATAGAAAGTGCACTCGTATGCTTAATAATACAAAATATGTATTTTGCCACTGCATTGACAGCTGGTTCATTCAGGCTGAGCCAAAGGTATATTGTGTAAGTATGCGAGCGTGAGGTAACCACCTTCAACACATATCCTCAAATTGTACATATGTAGTACTGATCCACGCTGAAAAAAGCAAAATGGCATCTAAAGTTTGTAATAAGATAGCCGAAATTATTGTGTCTTAATATAGGCTACCGAACTCTTTCGTTGTCGTGACGATGCAGATTTGTTCAGAAAATCGCGCGCAAAAGATTAGACAGAATTTGCAGTAAATTATGAAATGCATTATTAATCAGAATTGGCCCAAACAATATTGAATAAACTTACCCTTTGAACCAATGGCACCGATACTTTTAGAAACATTGGTTTGTGATTAAATCCCTAATCTTGAAACAGGTCGGTGGGGACACACGGTCAAACACCCACAGGGAAAATGTCAGCAAGGTCTTGCGGGTATCATGTCCAGAGTGTGGGCTTGAGATAGCATCCATCCATGGGAAATTGAAGGCTACAACCAAGACTTGTCGACGTCTCAGGCTATAACATTCGCTGTCAAAGGCGTATTCAGGTGCGATCCAATTGTTTCTGACGTGACATACGGATGTTACCTTCTGATGCAAAGCTATAACGCGTCCTCTTGGTTCTAAGATGTTTTTCTATGATGGCATTGCCAGTGAGTCCGATCTTCTTCAAATTGTAGGTTGTCACTCACAGGCTACACACATCTGGAGGGAAATAACAGGTATCTCATTCAATGCTGAGTAAAGTGTTCGTAGCCTGAGTAAAAACGCCACGTCGTATCTTCATTTCACTCCCTCACCACTGTGCGATGAGTCGTTGCTTTCCATTCATATCACCCTGCTCCTTCCATCCTTTGAGATGCTGGCGGGGGAGTGTCGGTGGAGTTCTGAAAGCAAGTAGACAGCTCCGGGTGCTGAATCTAACGGAATGAGGGTCCATGTGCAGCAGACATACAGTGAACCCAGGGGCGAAAATCTGATTTCAACTTTGGGGGGTACGATTACATGAAGATTTCTAAGCAGCCATTCTTGAAGGGGACAACACAAGTAGTAATATAACCTGTGCGTACATTACACCGGGTTACACATTACACTTAACAAATTATTTAAATATGTGGCCACAAAAAATTACACAAGCATTTAAACCAAATACAAAAACAGTCGACGGACTTCGTGCTATAGGAGCCTTAATTAGTCATGGTAGGTGGAGTCTACACAGAGCCTCCAACACATAGACCTGCGCACATTATAACAATTATGCAAAATATATTTCTGAATAACCCTACAACCCCATGTGTTGTGAAAGGCGTATTTTTATTTTAACAGGCAAAGTTGGAGAAAAGCTGTAGAAATCACTTAAGACAAGACCATTTCGATATACATTGTTGTTATACGTTATAATACAGAAACATTCATATAAGGCTACATGTCATATTTATTTGTGAAGTATTTTTGGGAAGGTGTCTTGCGCGTTTTGCGACGAAACATTTAACCACACGAGCAAGGGCACACTTAACTTGCACATAGTCGCTTATGCTTACTTACTGTAAGAAATTGCAAGTAGGTCTATATATAGCCTACATTTAGTTCTATCATTCAAAAATAACACTCCTAAAAACGAAATCTTAATGGTGCCGTCCACACAAAGGTACAAGGACAAACGCATTTCACTCTTTCAGATATAGCACTGCCACATCTGCAACAGAAAACCGGCGCTAACCTCAGGGGTAAAAACATCTTATTTTGTTTTTCTTAATGAGGAATGCTGCACCTCTTGCTCAGGTAACAGCTGTGGTTACTTATCATGGAGATGCCTGGTGAACTATAGTAGGCCCACCTGTTTCTCACACTTAAAGCATGAGGTCATAAATACTGGAGGTACATGGGGCATTTTATTACACAAACAACACACACTCATTTTGGAAATGGTGAAACTATTCTTACCGTCTGTGTCTAGAATGGGTCCCATATAGCAGATCCTGTCTTTCCAGCCTGCTCAGGTAGCTTCCACCCGGAGAACACCCGCATCGAACGCTCGCTAAAACTTAAATGCAGTCATCTTTTACAACCACCTCTGCAGTGTCCTATGTACGGCCAGAGTTAAATGTTTTGTCAGTACACTGGGATTTATGATTCAGACGTTAACTCTGAATCGATACGGAGCAATGAAACATTCCTCTTTAACCATTTACTTAGAGAGAGACACTTGGGAGCTTCTGTGCTTGGCTACGAGACAGCTTATCAGAAACCACATTCACGACCTCAGTCACTTGATTGACACTAATTCCCCGGTTGCTAACCTGATCCATCTGTATATCCACCATGCTCACTTGCAGGTGTTCTAGCCTGCACTAACCTATCTAATCTTTCCTGAGTGGTGGCATGCTCTCCTTTCCAGAATTCCTCCTGCTCGTTCAAAACAAGCCCCTAAACTTTTGGGGTTTAGACCCTTTCACTGCACTTGGACACGTTTCTTTCTAAGTTAGACTTCGACGTTTCAGCCTCCCCTTTTCTCTCCGCACTCACAGCATCTAGTCTTTGACTGAGATCCCGTATCTCTGCCTCTCACCGGGTCTTGGCTTCTTCCACTTCCCTGTTTTAAACAACAACAATATTTTTTTTTTGCCTAGTTCTTTCGAAGCCACTCTCGCTATGTTTCAGATTTTTCAGCGGCAATCTACTGAGAGTCTTCTCTGACAGCCTTTCGCTGCGCATCTCCAGCTTTTTGGACCGCAGACTCCGGACCTTTACCTCTGCCTCGTACAGTCTTTGACCCGCCTCCCTTCACTCTTTCCCTGGCCTTTTCTGTCTCCTTAATGAGATGGTCAAAGTCTGCCTACCTTGTCTCATTTTAGCTCTCTATCTCAACCTCAAACTATTGGAACTTAAAAGGACACGATTATACACAAAGTGTATAATCAGCACAAGCGCTTTCATTATATGTGATGTGTGCCTGTGTACTTTTTTGGTATCTTTTGAGCATTCTGATTGGACACAATCATTGGTATATGATTACTGGCGTTGTATCGAATTATAATTAAGCGAAACTATCCAGCTTTGGTTCACAGAGAGTATGACAAGGGAACATCCAAGTCATGGATCGTACTGAATGGGCTTACGGAAGGGAATCTACTGACTTCAGAGGGCTGCATAACTCTAGTAGCTACTCATGTCTCCTGGATACAAGTCGGTTAGCTACTTACTAACTCAAACTTTCAGTGAACATGCACATGGTCTATGGCTCACTCAGTAAATTTGATAACTTTAGGTACCATAATAAAGTTATCACCATTAACATACTTTTTAGTTAAATGTACCATGAGCACAAGCCATATTCCCGTAACTTTATTTTTTTTATCTTGTACTCTACACAAAGATGGTGTATGACAATGAATGTGAATGACAACATGCCGTCCAAGCCAAATAACACCAAGATTGTCTGTTTAGTTGTGACAATGTTAGGTTGTGTCACTCAATCTAGCCAAACATATATCTCATTACCATGAACAAATGGTACAAATGAACAAATAACAAATCTCTACCAAACAACAACAGATAGCATGTTATTAGAAGCTTCCTTTTTAGAAGCGGGTCATATGTGTGGAAACCAATAGAGACAATAATAGATTAGATTAGATTTTCAGCCTTCGAGTCCCAGACAGACAGATCAGCCAACACAATACTGCATTATTAAGCACAACTGCACACCTCCGCAGACGTCAGAGTTGCTCCATGTTCCCCCTATGTCACTACCCATGCAGCATCCACTGGCTGCACTGCCCGTTCTCTCCTGAACATCAACACATTGTCATTTCACTGCGGGGGTGCGGGTCAGTACGTGTCTGTGTGTGTGTGTGTGTGTCTGTGTCTGTGTGAGTGTGTAGTGTGTGTGTGTGTGTGTGTGTGTGTGTGTGTCTGTGTGTGTGTGTGTGTGTGTGTGTGTGTGTGTTGTTGGTGTGTGTGTGTGTGTGTGTGTGTGTGTGTGTGTGTGTGTGTGTGTGTGTGTGTGTGTGCCTGCATGCGTGCGTGCGTGTTTGTGTGTTCTTCCATTTTGTCATCACCAGTACATAAACAGAAATGTAACCATGTCCCCCGGGACTGAAGGGAGGACAGCAATAATGGAAAAGTCCAATCATTGCTAAACGCATTGAGTCACGTCTCAGGTGGTTCAGCACACTGTGTGAGGGGGCCATGCTGCTCGACAGGAAGTCCACCGCACTGTCAGAAAGTGAACTCTGTGATTGCTTTTATTTAGATATTTACATAACATAATTTCAGGCCTACTTTCAGACAAAAAGCCCCCTCAAGCAGGTCAATGACACTTCTTTCCAACGTCTATTTATTTTTGTGCTTGTACAAACATCATACTTGCTGCTGATTTTTCAACTGGACATTTGGAAGTTAGCCAGTGTCAGGCTTAATGAGAAAGGTGACATTGATATAAATAACTACAGACCTTTGTGGCAAAAAATACAGAAAATCAGCTAGTAACATTCCCCGCATCACTCAAATGTATGCATTAAGAATGATGATTGTTTTTGGTTTACAGAGGAAACCAACCGAGTCTGTGTCTTCTTAGCTCCAGGGCCCCTCTGAGTCAAAACAACAGACTACCCAGGAAGATACACTAGACAGTTCACAAAATATCTCTTCAGAAAAACCTGCTTTTAAGGTTCAACTTCTTCTAACTTGTGCGGTCAATTTAGTACAAACATATTATAGCAATATCAAGATATGGATGATGGAATAGTCTTTTATCCTTTTTTATGTCCTTAAAGTACTAAAACCTGGGACAAATTTGAAACAAGGCAAATTGCATCATGGGAGGTCTTGATCGGACGTCGGTGACTTGAATTTCCGTCTCGACAGAACGTCTGGCATGTCTGCGGATGTCCTGCAATAGAGGTGAGTGCGGGGTAAGTTATTGTAGTCATATGTTTTGGTTCAGTAAATTCGCGAGTCGGTGTGTGTGTGTGTGTGTGTGTGTGTGTGTGTGTGTGTGTGTGTGTGTGTGTGCGTGCACATTTGAGTATGAGCGCCTTTGTGTGTGCATTTAATTGCGCTTGTGTGTCATTGTCAAACCGGACTAGACAAGCCAGTCCAGCAAAGTTGATGAAGTCAGACAGGAATGAAAGTAGTGGGCTGGGTCACCATGGAAACAGCATCCACGGTTTCCTTTGGAAAAGTCGGAGATGTCTTGTAGATGTGAAAAGTGCCCATCTTCAGAAAGTGTGAGCAGCCTCAGGTAGTGCGACCACAAAGAAATCCGCCTTACACCTCAATTGTCATGCATTCCAATGATTGTAGGGGTTTCCACTTATTTAACAAAACAATGGCCAATTTTTGGGGATTCTTAGTTACGTGGTGGATATTTCTAAGTTTGCGTTTTACCTTTTATTTTTGCATTTTCAAACCAACCAAATGTAACATGGAGGATTGAAGACCATTTATATAGGTTTCCACAAACCAAGCTCTGACAGACCTTCCTCCAGAGGATGCTGTAAACGTTCGGGCGGGGTCTCGGCATCCGGTCCATCTGAAAACTAGATTGAACTGCGTGCGAGTGAAGCTGACATGAACGTGCTGGTGGGCTGCCACCCAGACCCTTCTCTTGTAACGGAGAGCCACAGAGTGTTTGGCTGTCAGGGACATCATCACTCCGTGTATGGAACAACCAGGCCTGTTTACATCATGGTGAAGGGCATCCCAGGATACAGGAGAACTCTGAATATTAATTTGTGTGTGTGTGTGTGTGTGTGTGTGTGTGTGTGTGTGTGTGTACACAGGGGACTAGCTATCATACCCTTCTTCTGGGGATGCCTCCGCAGCAGCACCAGTTTCCACAAAGGTCCCCATCCGACTCTTGGAACGCTCCAGATTCAGTTGGTTCTGAGTGGCTGTCAGCAGAATAAAGGACGAATTAAGGGAAAGAAATCCAACCCGTGTCTACGTTCTAAGGCGACCCGACCTACCTGAAGGTAACAGGACGGATTACCATAACAGCATACACAAAAACAACAGGTTTATCGGAACAACCTGTACTGAGATCAGCCTTTCTGGTTTCGAGCTCCATCCCCTCACTTGACACAATTGCATTAGAAAACAGATCCGATAACAGTAAGGTAAGCGGTGGTATCATAGCATCCTGGCGTCCCTTAGAGATCTCGGCAACTTGATTCCGATTTCCATCTTTTTCAAGCGAGGAAGGATATGTGACGCCTAGGCACGTCCCTGGTCCAATGACTGGTAGCTTTCATTAGAGGGTTGAGTGTATTAAAAGCCAAGGGGAAAAATTGAATTAGCCAAGGAACCTTTTATTTTTTCAGACGGGGTTGTCAGGGAGGGGGGGATTCCTACACTGTTTGTTCCATCACTTTTTCATGGATTCCTTCATTTAAGTCCTATAGGTATCTTAAGGTATTCATATGAATAGTCAGAGAAATCTGTATTTATTTACTCGTGTTTATTTTTTAAATTTTGATCCGATGTTTACCTTCTCGTTTCAGTGTCTCTGGCGGTGGCTCCAGAGCTGGATTGGGTGGGGTGGGGTGCACCCGAAAGTTCCCTGTAAGAATAGAGCGGGAATGAGCGCTGCACATTAAGATGGTCGTTTGAGAAACAGGGCCGTCACAAATGTGCGCAGTCTGTGTTTTTTACCTCGAAAACAAGACAGCAGCAGCTTACCAAAAGCAGGGAGGATGTTGTTGATATTAAGCCAGGCTTTTATGAAGGGGTAGACAGCTATGAGCAAACCTACAATGAAAATCATTTTAAGCAGTTTAAAATGAAAAAAAAAAACTCAAATGTGTCTTTATCTGTATTAGTGGTCTCTGAGCCAATTATACCATAGTTCTATACCAGCATAGTTTTAATTTCTCGTTGGAAAAGGATGTGCATTTATATTTCATAACAAACACGACAGGGAAACATCTCTGTGGTGGAAGTGAGGCGTGTGCTCGTTCAAACAGCGCAACCCTCTGGCACAACAAAACTATTGATTTCCCTCATGAGCCACCGAGCTGGCATTAAACACTGGCAGGTCCTGAGGGTGGCTGTGACGCATGTCTGTGCCAGAACATCTCGCAACAGGAGAGAGCAGATCTTAGCGAGTACACTCAGTTCACATATACTCATATCACTGACTCCGATATCACTGTACGTTGGGGCAAACCGCTTTGGCACGTGTGGCAGTAAGATGCTGATTTACGTTTTGAGCGCCACACGTCCTTGCTGGGAAATTGTGCGTTTAATCTGCTCGTTACAACATCAAGCTGCATCTAAAGCAGAGGCGATGCCATATTTGCCTCCCTGACGCTGCACTGGGTCCCATTGCTTGACTTGGCAGTGATTTCCCGTGCTACCTCTTGCTGTCGGATGTCTTGGATTACAGCGTCGGATCAAATGATCAGCCGGTGACTTCTCAATGAAAGTAAATGGAAAACATCATGCCCTAGTGACTCCTTAGACAAATGTTCTCAATAAATATTGAGGATTTTCATCAAGCCTCAGCAGTTCATTTATATCTTTGCATGACTGGCAGGCAACCTTCATGATACAGCAACCTAGTCACCATGACCTTACAATCTAAATCAATGATAGCTAATGGTGCCAGGTAGTAAAAACAGGAGTTCCTTCAACAGTTGTGAGAGGCATAACATTAGATCATCTCGGAAAACAGACTAGTGGAAATTAAAATATGGGTGAGGATTAGATCCTGACCGCTCGCTGCCGCACGCGCTCAGAAGGGTCTGCGCATACTCACCGAGGCCTCCCGCGCCCAGGAACATGCCCCCCACAGCATCCGCGTCGCACTCCCGGGACACCCCGATGATGATGCAGCCGGCCACGATGCTGACCAGGGCGGAGCCCACCCTCAGCCCGTGGAACTGCCCGATGCTGACGGAGTTCATCTGGCAGGTGGAAGCGCTCCACCCACCCCGCCTCGCCCCGGCTCTGGGTCCCGCAGTCGAGGCGTGGCCCTCGCACCAACCACCGACGTATCGGACGCAGACCCACCCCCGGTGGAGCCCGACGGTGTCCCGGTGACCGCAACGTGAGGGGCCGCCGCTCTCTGCGACGAGCCGCTCTTTGCGGACAAAGACACACTTTCTCTGACGGCGTTTCACATTCTCCGTTACCACCTCCTCAGGATCTCCTCATGCATTTTTCAGCGCGGAGCTCTGGTTCCCGAAACGTAAAAAGCCGGCCCTGTTTCACTCCCACACCATTCATAAACACATGGATATGCACACCCAAAATCTGATCACAGCTGACGTACCATCTTACCACTCCTGCATGAGCCTACCAATAACAGTGTGCCTCTTGGATGGAAGCCTAGGCCATATCCATGCACTGGACGCATTTCATGCCAGGTTTGTTTTGGGACTGGGTGGCGGCACAGTTTAACAATAATTTCCCAGTCCCAGCATCCTGATCACATAACCTGGTGGAATGCTCTCGCTCCACTCTGAGATGGAGCGGTTATGAGCATCGCCCGCGATGATCGAACTGGTCAGCAATGTGGAAAGAAAGAAAAAGGTATGGAGGGAGACAAAGTCATGGAGAGAGAGATGGTGAGTATGGCGTTCATGCTTCAAGGGAAGGCGTGTAAAAAGGTTCTGAGAGTACTCGGCAGTGGAGGCCCGAGGCCATCCACAAAAGCCTGTAGTTGCCATAGGAATAGCATATCCATGGCAACAGAAGGAGAGAGGGGTGAGCGGGATTAACACGGGTGAATTGGGTAACGGGAAGATATGAGTAGAGAAATAACAGTGACATTTTTCCTCTTAAAAGTTTTTTTTGTCAATGCCATCTTGTATTACCTTCAAGGGCACACTGTTGCTCTCTTTTAGGTAAATGCCTTGCTGGCAAGGTAATGGGTTAAAGATTCAAATGACTGTGTGTGTGTGTGTGTGTGTATTTGCTCGTGTGTTTGTTGGTTTGTCTATCCGTGTCAATGTAAAATCCCGTGTGGTATTAGTGGTTTCATTGATCCTAACAAGCCTTTAGCTGCATTCTTTATGCAATAGACCTAGTCAATATATGACCACTAAATAATGGAGATGATTAGTCCAGGTATACAATGTCAAAGGAAACCTTGTAGTGCTGGGGTGTGCAGGGAAACCAGGCCACTTCATTAACGCTCTGTACCGTGAGCTTGGCTTTCACTGCTAATAAACATCACACTGGACATAGATATGGACACATGATTCTGCATGGCACCAGAATCAAAAAGGCCAGTTCAACACCGGTATTGAGGTTCGATAACAAAGACGTGTTCACACTGTAGTTGAAAGACCGGTGCTAAATTAGGTTGTGCAGTACATCTACATGGTAAATTACAACCACCATAGTTTTGATGGTGAGAAATGCTGATAAGAATAAGGAATAAGTAATACCGATAATAAGGTGTAATAATTGTTTTAAAATAGCTTTTTAAATTCACTATTGAAAAAAAGGACCAGCCGATATAGCAAGAAATGATATGTCTATAAAGATCGATTAGAGCACAATGTTAACTAAATATGATCTCTGCCACAATTATTGGATCAAAGGAGAAAGGACATCGAAAATAGAACAGATTAATAAATCTACTTCTCCAGCATTAAAACAATATTCTACAGTTATCCAAGGAGAACAAAAACAGGTAGATAAATAGAGTCGGTACTCGGTGGGGCCAAAGGTAATACTAACAATCAAACAAATTGGTGACCATTGTAGTCAGTGGTCACAGCATCGCCCACTGGTTTTAGTTGGAATTGCATTGATTTTTCATCGTTTATGGCAGAGCCGACAAGGCGCTACAGGTACAGCGAACAAAACATCTTTTTCCAGGAACTTTTTACAACGCTTCAACTGCTGTCATGCACCTTTAAAAGATAAAGCACGTAAAATGTAAAAAAAAAAAAACTAAAAACAGCGATTCATTTCGATTTCATATCGATTTAGCAAATATTGGTGTTGAATTGGCATTTGGGGTCGAACTTTGACGAAAGTCCTTACTTGACTGCAGGTGAGCGTTGCAAGAAAATGAATGAACTAGGTGTGGATTTAATTTTTCTGAATTAGTCATGACAGTGGCTAAATAATTCGACTGGATAAAGCAAGTATTTATTGAATCTTAAAAGAAGGTCAATTGAAAACGGTAACAATGATTAATTTTTATTAACACGCCGTTATCCTTCTAATGTTAATTTTTTAAGTGCAAAGTGCAGTGAACACCTGCCTAATTAGTTACTTAAATATTTTACGCACGAGTTGAAATGTCAGTAAAATATATTTAGGTTTAATCTCTAAAATGTTATTGATTATGTTATTGGAAGTGAAACATGTTTGTTGGATATTTTTAATTCTTTCATAAAATCACGTGGCCTACAAGTGGAGGTTTATTCCATTTCTAAACGTTAAATTCGGATATGTTTTGCATTGGAGATTTTCTGGAATTTAGCTGTTGTAAATGTGTGAAGTTATTATCAAAGCACTTATTTAAACCAATCAGAAAGTATGGGAAGCGTTTGAATTGTGAATCGGTGACTGGTTGTAAGTACCAAATTGTCTACTTCTAAAATAGTAAGAGACATCTGAATTTCATTAGCTTACTGATTATTATGCCTCTAACGCCTTGTTTGTTGATATAACGACATTGTAAAACGATACAAACGTGAGACAGTGATGTAATTATGGGATGAATTCTACTATTGTAGTTTCCTTTTCAAATCATTGTTGAGGTGACAAGCACACGAGTATATTTACACTGTTTGACTCCCAAATTGAAATGTTTACTAATGTGTGGCCATACCTATTTTGTAATCATTGGGTGAACAAGAAACGTGAATAATTTTTTTTAGGAAAATCCAAATAAAAGTAGATGTTGTAGAGTAGAATATTATCTCTCTTTCTTGATACATTCATGCCATGTATTATATGTGACTTTTTGGACGTTCCACATAGTTACACATTCTGTGGTTCTATGGGTTAGATCTTGGGTTCCCAAATTACCCAAATAATGACAGTATATATTTGGCTGCCTGCTATGACTGATTTGCTGTTGAGCATTTTTTTTCATGGCTTAATTTAGTATGTTAGAATTGTCGTTTATGCTGCTACTTATTGCAATTCCTTTTTTTCTTTGCATGAAAGGATTATTGCTAGAATTCTGAACCCTAACCGAATTTTGGAGCAATCCTATTTAGATATTCTTAATTTAAGTAAGGACTTAATAAGGCCTAAAACTCCGACTTTAAAGAACTACTGGGCTTGACCTTGGTGGTGTAGCCTCTCGGCATTGTAACAGGAACCAGGCTAGAGAGTGGAAGTCTTTCACATTGGAGAACGGTGTATTACTAATCCTGATGTTATGAATGCCCCTCTCTTTCAGAATTGTAAAGAAGAGCCAGTCTAATATTGTCATGTTTATTGAGAGAAGCTACTCAGTCTTGTGGACATTGTTCCCTCTCTGGCCCTTTTGCCACTTAGTTTGTCTGGTGAACACTCCCATTGAATAGAGCCACATATTTATGTGGCTGTAGGGTAAGACACGTTAGTGTTTAGACACAATTTGAAGCTAATTTAATTATGTAGTCCCGCATATCTTTCATGCTTGTTGCTCATTTACAAAACTATAGAAACTTGTCCCTTTCTGTTTAGTCAATCTCTCGCTGTCTTGGGTTAGAGAATGCCCATTATTTCAAGGCTGTATCATATTTGACACCGATCGCAAAGTCCTGTACTGTATCCACATACAGAACATTAAATGCATTCATTTCTTTTTATTTAGATTAAGTCAAATAGTTGTAGTCCTCTCCTCTCTGAAGTATAAAATATTTAAGTAGGTGTGGTTTTTAATGCAATTAAGAGTTGGTTCTTTAGTGAATCGTGTTAGCCTGTATGTATAGTAACTTTGTATGTATGGTAACTTTGTAACAGTCTGACGTCTTCATCATATATAAAATGTTGAGATCATTCTATTTGGAATTCATCCATTTAAGAACATGAAATGTGACTCGGCACTATTAAATATGTCATGTGTCAGCAGTGGCCCACAGGCACCTCCCATCCACTAAAGTGATTGGGCTGAGGAATTTGCAGCTGTGAAGTGAAACTCTTACGAGGTAACTAGCTGAAAGCCCCTTTGTCCCCCAAATTTCCAATGGTCTGGATGGCTAAGTGACCACACCTACAAGTGTCCTAGTGAAACCGTCAACCTTGCGAACGTGCCTTTCACTGGGCTTTACGTACAACTCGCCCCTTTTAGCAATATTTCCTGATCTGACTCTGTTCTGTTCGCTTCTTGATATTGCCATGTTATGCGGCGTTTCGTTTTTTTGTGCGAGTTGTACCGACAGATGAAAGCCTACACGTGTTTCTTTCAGTCCGATCACAGCCAATGGAAAATCCCTGATGCTATCTGGTGACAGTGGTGACTCTGCCCGGGGGCAGGGATAAAGTCCCAACCTTGTCGTTTCCGAGCACTGGATTTTTCGGCTGTGTACTTTTCGTGTCCAGATTCTTGTCATTTTTTTATTCTTAGCTAACGGAGGCCCATCCACACCCATTGCCGGCCTGGGTAACAGGTAGAACCAGCATTGCAACTGAACAGACTGTGAAACATGTCATGGCAAAAATGATCTTGAATGTGGCGGCCATGTTGCGAGATGAGGGACCAACCAGGCAGGAAGGGCAGGGCCAAAGAAACCTGATTCCACAACACTTGCTCCTGTTGCACCATCTGAGGTCTCCTCATTCATAAATTTGACTACAAAGAATGGTGCGGGGATGGGCGAATGGTGCTCAAATCAGTGTGGGTGTGTTTGTAAAGGCAGGAGTGCTAAGTTCACCCGGGTCATATCTTCTCAAATTGATCATCCAGCATTTATCTCTGCTTCAAGCCATTGTCTTGTCTACATATTGATTTTCATCTTCATGATTGTTCAATATCGGTGTTGTTCAGTTTTGGGGTGGGGTGCGTGGCTCGGCTAGAAGTGGGCGGAGATGGAGCCATGTGGTCTCAAGGTGAATGTGATAGCCTTCAGCTCCGAGCGAAATGGTCACACTCACCAGCACTGATGGAAAACCCCTTGCTGTTAATATTCTATTGGCGTCAATACAATAGCATGATGAATAAAAAACGTTTCTGTCAAACATTTTGTTTACGTAACTTCTGACTTCATGTATGTATGTATGTATGTATGTATGTATGTATGTATGTATATAACTGCAGTATTTTATGTACTGGGTAACTTGCTACAGAGGACCAGTGAGGATGAGGAGGTGGGGCTTGGAGTTACAACAGGGTGTGGCTCTGAAACTAGGAAGGTGTTGGCTATAGAAGTGTGTTTAAATTCATAGAAAGGATTCCAATCTCATTTATGCCAATCTAGCCATCCTACAAGAGAACGCTGTTTTGTCACACAGACCGTGCTGGCCTTGGATTATACAACAGTGGTTTAGGATTTCAGGGGGGGAAACAACAACCAGTTAGCTTCTTGTATTTGGCTTTTAAATTATTAAGCTTCAAAGAAGTAAATATTAAGTTTGTTGTGGCTGGCCCACCAAGGGCTTACACCGTTTTGAATTACTGTAGCTGTATTATATTTATATTTTATCAACTGTGTAGGTGGAGAGGACTGGGGCATTCAGCTGGTGAGTCTGCTGCTTCTTAAACAGTGACATATTGTGCTTTCAGTTGTGTGAGTTTGTTGTACAAGCGAGATTGACTATCCGGCTTTCTCCAGAAATCTCTCTGTTTAATTTTTGTGAATGCCTTGTCCTGGGACAAATATTTTCCTTAAAGGTTTTTTCAGTTCCCTCTTTGAGAAAGCTAGTATTCATTCGCTCTGGAATGTGTGTTTTGAATGGGAACGTTGAGGCTAGCGAGCTGTGCTAAGTAATTCAACTGGCCGACCCACCAGTTTGCACGTTCGCCTCACCTGTTTAACTGGCTTTCCTCATAGGGAGAGTCACTCATAGAGAGGGAGCATCCTATTGTTCGAGCACCCCGGCAACTGCTGATTGACAAGAGGATTCTCGATTCATCTGGTTTTTCGGTCTCGGTTTTCTCGTAACCTTGAGGTCCAGGGTGTTTGATGGAACTAAGAGACTGAACTTAACTGGTTGTTCGCAATAGACCTGAAACCCCAGAGCTTATGTTGGCCCGATAGTCTGAATTGTACTGTGCCAGGGTGCTGGGTCAGGTAACATGGGGGGTCCTGTGCAGCTGTCTCCTGTTTGCTCTGTGGGGGCAGCAGCTGGACAGACCAGGCCTTTGTTTTGTTTTTTTATTTTTTTTACAGGTTCCCATGTGACAGACTGACTAAACATACTTTTCCGAAACAGCCAAGCATCTCCGCCGGAGAACCTCTAACCTCCCAAGTCGTTTGTATGTTTCAGGGGCTTCTTGTCAAAGTAAAAAGAGGCAGTCACCATGCTGCAAATGGCCGTCTCCTATGCTCTCGACTTCTGTGACTATCTTCTCAAAAGGACAACAGGTAATCTTGTCTACTGTTCAGTCTCTAAGTGTGTTTTAGTTCTGTTGAGTGATTTTTGTTATTGTTTTAGTTTTTATACAATTTACTTCACCTGAGATCGATATAAAAAATGTCATCTCATTCCATTATGAGCATTTGTTTTGTTTTGATATGTTTGGCTATGTATACAAGATAATACCAAATGTGTTTGTATCTTGTCCCCAGATCCCAGGCTAAAGGGCTACCCGCTGATGGAGGGCCCGATTCCTATGACCGCCATCTTGCTGGGCTATGTAATCTTTGCAGTGTACCTTGGGCCTCTGCTCATGGCCAATCGCAAGCCCTTTGGCTTCAAGCCGGCCATGATTGTCTATAACTTTTTCATGGTTGCGTTTAATTCCTATATAGTCTATGAGGTGAGCATATCTCTGGAAAGCAAGACCTTAAGATTGTGTTTGAAATATGATCTATCTTATAACGTGAATAAAGGATTGGTTTCACGAAAGAAGAGCGCAATTTTTAGTCCAATTTATTTTACGATGCTGTGATAAGCTTAACGCACCACTCTGTGTCATATTCCTGTGCATTATGTAGAATACAATTCAGCTGTCAAGGCGGACACAGACATTGTTTCCAACGACTACCCTGAACTTATATTGTCTATTTGGTTTAGATTTTCTACCGTTTTTAGGGGGTGCCTCATCCTGTAAATGCTTTGCTTTCTAGTTCATGATGGCCGGATGGGGCACCACCTACACCTGGAGATGTGACCTGTGTGATCCCGCCAGCGGCCCACAGACTATGAGGGTAAGCAAAAAAATATCTGGTCAGAGTCGCCTAATTGAAAAGATTTTTGCATGGGGTTTTGATCGCTGGCTGACTTTTTTTGTTGTTGTTGTTGCTAATTTTCAGATGCTTCACACCGCCTATCTGTTTTACTTTTCAAAGTACATTGAGCTCCTTGACACAGTAAGTAGAATGTAGCAGTAAGTAGATTGTTCTATTTTTTTAACCAAATGTCAATTAAAGTGGTTCACTTGGTATCATCTTTTGTCATCTTACACCCAGTGGAAGCCCACAGTAAACGTGTATTCTAACCGTAGCATTTTAGGTAACCCGACCTTTGACCCTTACAGGTTTTCTTTGTGCTGAGAAAGAAAAGTAACCAGATTACCTTCCTGCATGTCTTCCACCATTCCTTCATGCCGTGGACCTGGTGGTGGGGTATCACCTTGACACCGGGTAGGACCCGCTCATCCATGCCATCCTTAACACTCATTAAGCTGAGACACTCACTTACACTAGATGTCCACAAGAGGGCACTGCGGAGGAACACACAATAATGTCTTGTCTCCCTCACTTTGGTGTGTTTCTGCATGCTTTAACCATTTTGATGTGGATTTTCTTTTACTACCACATATCTTTTTTTTTTTTTTTGTGAAGAACTGGTCATACCTTTCACTTGCTATTAATTAAGAACATAGGAATGTAAATATTAAAGGTAGGTTATTGCTTAATTCATGGGCCCTAGGTTTCTTGTAATTTAGAAATTATAAAGGCACGTTTTTGTTGCTTGTGTTATCACTCGAATAATCGATCATTTGAGATGTTCCTTTTGGTTCACCCCTGAGTTTAGACTTGTCTGTTTGTCTTCCTGTCTTCAGTAGCGGGAATGGGCTCCTTTCATGCCTTAGTGAATGCCTGTGTTCACATCATCATGTACTCCTACTATGGCCTGTCTGCTGCTGGACCACGGTTCCAGAAATACCTTTGGTGGAAAAAGCACATGACTGCAATTCAACTGGTTGGTTCAGTATTTTTTGGGAATCAAATCTCGCTATTTGAGTGTTCTCCTGATTTTACGTGCGTGTGTGTGTGTGCGTGTGTGTGTGTGCGTGTGTGTGTGTGTGTGTGTGTGTGTGTGTGTGTGTAATATACCTACAGTGATTTAGCATAGACAAAGTCAAAGCTCTCTTGAAAGAAAGATTCGAGATCATAGTCCACAAAAAAGACCTAT
>JAVQJS010003392.1:0-22436 GCA_036024795.1 Galaxias rostratus | reverse complement strand
TCAAAGAAGGAAAAAGCATGTTTTTCCTATTGGAAGTATACAAAGCCAGGTCTAGCTGGACAACCATAGCAGATAGGCCACTAAAACTTTAACTATATATGTAAACATACACTACAGGTCAAATAAGATGTGTTTTTAGATTTGTGAAACCTCTAGATGATTTGTAAAACACAGTCAAAGAAGGAAAAAGCATGTTTTTCCTATTGGGAGTACACAAACACAGGTCTAGCTGGACAACCATAACACATAGGCCACTAAAACTTGAACTATATATGTAAACATACACTACAGGTTATATAAGAGTGTTTTTAGATTTGTGAAACCTCTAGATCGGGATGTATTGTCCCAACGTGCACGCTTGCACGTCAATCAACTTTGCCTGAAACGCCCGATCATACAACAAAAACTTGCAGCCGGTACAAAAACCACAAGCAAAGTTGCAGCAGCATTTAAATGTGGGAAAAATTCATAATGGCTTAAGGTGCACACAACAGGGGTAGACTCTGAAAGAGCATTGAAGAACAGGCAATGTCATTAATTGTGTTACATATGTTACCTTATCTATGAATGAGTCGTTGTACACCCCTTTCTCGCAGAAACTTACAGCGAAATGTTGCATAGCTAATTTGACTGAACAATATGCCCAAAATAGCAAGATGCCAATTGCAGCGAGAGCTATTAAAATGTTCCAAGTTAGAAGTTAAAACTATGTTTATCCCCGGTCTGTAGCGTCCACCCATGTCAACATAACTAGTTATCTCAAACAAGCTAACGACAGTGACAGAGATCTCTTACAAGGACAATCTTTTGACGGATCTATTTAGACGACATCCACTAACTTTGCAATCACAAGTGTATCCTCATAGTAGTAGTAACATCCGTAATTTTTGTATCCAAAATTTGGACGGAAATCAACTTTCAGTTCTGATAAGATATAGGATGCACAATAATAGCACACACAAAAATTCATGTTTGGATTCAGCTGTGCTGACCTGTGATGTGCCATCAAGGCAGGGTTTGGACATAAATGGAGGAGAAAGAGGGAGAGAAGGGAGTGATGTTGTGGGAGACAGAGGTCTCTGCAGGACTTTTTTTATGTTTGTCTTGTATATCAGAATAAAGTTACTTCTTCCAAGCTAAAAAATTGACTCTTCAAATTTCTGCAACAAGTGTATTTAAATTAGGTCCAAAAAATACACATCACTACTTGTTTAAGATTTATCGTCACCTACTGAGCTGGAGTGTAACTCGATTATTTAATTTGAAGCGTACTTTCACTAATCACTGGTTGAATCGGTGGTAACACATTTCTAAGTGACTCAAGTCAATTAGCAAATCCCATTTGATTGAATAGTGCAGCATTGTTAGAAAGTAGGCGGGTACTTGCCTGTGCTTTAGTTACTAAGCTGTTACTAGACTTCATTGGGGATATTTGACTAGCCAGTGCCTTGGTTCGCAGACTAGCACAGTTGCCTCTCCGCAAGAAGGTCCGGGGTGTGGCGTTTGAGTGTTAAATGTGTTTGCGTGGGGTATAACCGGGTGAATTGGCACTCGTGAGTGTAAGCTGTTGGCTGTATCTTTGTCAGCCCTGTGATAGACTCCCGCCCTGGGTCCTGCCCCCCACCCCGCTAAGAATAAGCGGTATAGTTATGAATAACCGGTATGGCTAATTGATGGGTGACTAGCCTATATTTTCACTACATCGTTCATTTCAGCGTCTTTCAGTGTTTTGAAAAGCGCTTTATAAATATAATGTATTATTGTTATTACAGGTTTAAAAACTCTTAACGTGAATGTGCCTTGAGGTTTCAGAACAATCACTACAGCAAAGATTTTAAAAAAGAAAGTCTAAACATGCAAAATCCTATGGTTAAACAAAGCAATCAGAATTCATACATACCTAAATAAACTAAAGCAGATCCTGTCATGAAAGTTCCAATTTTTTTTATTGGCAGGAGGGCAAGAACAGATTATGTGTCATGTATGCTGGTTGAATGAATGTTACAAATTTAGCAGCTGATCGAATTCTCTAAGGTGTCACACTATAGACCATTTCTCTTTAACAACGACACACAGAAACATTCGCCAATGTGGTGCAGGTAGGTAAAGAGTACCTAAGTAGACTGTACTCAAGGGCATATGTAGCTAAAATAATTGAGTATCATTGAGTGTCCATTAGCTGAACAGATTCCTCTACGACATCCACAGAGAGAGGGGTGATCGTTTTGGTCAGGACTGCAGTGGTACCAGGTTTGTATTTGTACTGTCCCTCTCTGGTAAGAAAAAAATAAACAAAAAAGGTAATTAAACAATGTTTTATGATCAATGAACTATGGCCACTTACTAACTGGTGCTAGATGATATAAATTCCAGTCTTTTGGATTGGTCCATTGTCTTATTTTAAAAAGTATCATTATTGTTTTAATCCCGGTGTGACAGCTGTTACATGTATGTGCTGGATGCTAAACCTTATCCAACCAATGTGTGAGCCTAATAAGTCAATAAAGAAATATTCCAAAACAACACACAAAATGTAAAAAAACATATTCAGAGTTAATTTGGTTTCCTTCCTTCTTCCAAAAGAGTAGCCATATTGGGCGGCTGTGGTTGAGGAAGTAGAGTGGGTTGTCCACTGATCAAAGGCAGTTTGATCCCCAGCTCCTCCTGTCAATGTGTCATAGTGTCCTTAAGCCAGACACTGAGCCCCAAGGTGCTCCTGATGTAACACAAGTGCCTTTCGTGGCAGCTCTACCATCATCGATGTGTGAGTGTGTGAGGGAATGGGTGAATGAGAGGCAACATCGCAAAGTGATTCGTACCATTCTGGGTACAAAATCACTATATAAATGCAGCCCTTTGACCATATTCGTAAGCACTCACTTTTTGCCTTTCTGTGCAGCTTGGTCGTATGTCCTTAGGTACTGCACCCCTGCATCCGTGATGACACAGAGGTCAATGTTGCTGCCAGATCCCAGGTCATTAAAGATCCCCGCAGCAATGGAGTCTCTCACAAGCTGCTTGGCCTCCTCTAACTGGGAGGATGAGATATGAGAGGAGGAGAAGAATAAAGGAGATAATCAACAAAAACAAGGGAGTAGGGATGAGGAGTAGGTAGGAGGAGAAGGAGAAAAGTACAAAGAGATAGTATCAGGATATCTTTTATTATAAATGTGTATTTTATAGTGCTTAACACAAAACAACAATATCTAAACAATAAGGATGATGAAGAGAACCCGAATACACAAACATGTATATAGGAAAGTATTATTCCATAAACTGACCTCCATGTTGGGTTTAAACCTGTCCTCAAAGACGGACACAGCTGCAGCAGCTCCCGACCCTTGAAACAAAACGGAACACTATGCCATTACAGTATATTTTCGCTAAATAATTCACTACTAATCACAAAAAATACTTTCCTTACTCAGACAAGTGTGTCAATTACTGTATATATATTTGATATGTGTGTCTGTCTGTGTTTGTATTGCACCATTTCATTGTACATTTAGTAAAGTAAATGGGATTTATTTTCTTCAGCAGTAGACTTGCTATACACAAGGTGAGGGAGAATAGATCCTAATAAAGGAGGGTGGTCTGTTATAGAGAGTTACTTAAAGCTAATAGGAAAAGAAGATTGGTGTGTTCTAATGACTAACCCATGGTGAGGAAGAAGAGTTTGTCGTAATGACTTACACCATAGAGAAGAAGAGGAGTTTGTCTTAGCGACTACAGTGAGGCTGAGGAAGGGTAGTCTGTCTTAAGGACTTACCAATGGGGAGGAAGAAGAGTTTGTTGTACAGACTAACCCATAGTTAGGATGAGGACGAATAGTTTGTTCCAATGACTTACCCAGAGTGAGGAGGAGTAGTTGGATGTTTTGACTTAACATTAGTGAGAAGGAGGAGGAGTTTGTTGAATGACTTACCCATAGTGAGGAAAGGTAGTTTGTCATAGGAGCCGTGAGGGTAAACACTGTAGAGATGATGTCCGGTGACGTCAACACCTCCTACTATGAGAGACGACCCAATATGACCTTGATACCTACAACACAAGGCACCATTAAACATGTGTATACTACTTTTCCATACTCATTACTGTTATTTCACATCTCTCCCAGCCATGTTTGACCACACAAGGTACAAATAGACATACATTATAATCAATTATTAGGACACTGAAGTTTTTCAGGCTCCTGATCTATTTTTCTTCTTTCTCCCTCTTAACAGCAAAAAACAAGTCAAAAATACAAAATGTTTCTTCAGATTTCAATAATGATGTGAGCATTTGTGATCATCTGACAATGGTCTTGTTAACTGTAAGATAGATATTCATAAATCTGTCTGTCTCACCTGAACAGCATCTGTTTTAGCTGTCTGGTAACTGTGACAACCATGGGAGGGCGTCCTGTAGTGAGTGAGTGAAGCTCGACATTTGATGACATCATCTGGGTGGTGACCTCAGCGTCTGCTGCCACACCTGCACCACAACAGCTACATAGAGGATAACCTCAATAAATCAAACGCACCTCAGACAAAGTGCCCCACTTGATCCGTTTTTTGGCGGTATATTTTTTTGTAGCTTTGACATTTTACTTTGGAATCCTTTCTATGATGTGTATATGTTGAAGAAAAATGCATTCGAAAAGTTTAAATATGTATCAGCAGTTGAAATGTCCAGCCCTGATATGTAGTTATGGGCATAACTTTTAAACACAATGTCTTTTGACAATAGAGAATAGACAGTGCATATGCTCTAGACCACAGAGTATTCTAACTGTACACACGGACAGATAGGCAGCCAGGCAGGCAGGCAGGCAGAAAGACCGCCCGCCATGAACTCCATTGACTGGTGCACTTACTAGATCTTGGGAGCAATGTAATGTATCTTCATGCAGTTCTTATCAGCCACCACCATGTCATCGGTGGCCCTGGTGTCCGCACCTAGGATCACCCCATCCTGAGAAGGCGGGTGAGAGAGAGAGATATATTCATATTTATTTGACAGTATAAAGGACATTTTTATAATGACCACCACATAGGCCTCTAATCCCCTCCCACCTTGAAAACAACGCCAGCAATGGTAGTCCCCGTCTTCCGGGCTTTTGGAGTACTGTATCCTTGATCAGTCAAATTACTCTCCAACACAGCATTTCTTATAAAGGACACATGCATAAGAAAATATGGATGCATAGATAGAACAATAAAATCCAGACAATAGGCTTGTATTACACCACCTGCAGTTGCATACTACACTAGATGAAAGGTTTTTTAGTTACATTCTGGTGCACAAGGCTTTCTTTTAGTGTAAAAAAGCTATGTTCAAAATCACCTCCGATTCCCTGAACACAATCACTTGTCAAAAGAAATGACGCACTTTAGCAATAACAAACAGAGGAGTACATTGTAGTCCACGTCCAACTGCTTTTTAGTTCCTAACTTAACGCTTGTTTTGAAACGAGCAGGCTTGTTCGTTACAACTTACCTGCGAGTGTTTTCAAAAGAAAACCCGCTGCTTTGGGGTTGGCATTGAATCGAAGTGTTCAGCATCATATGGAGAAATAAGAGGGAGCGGATTTTTTTAAATCACTGCTCGCGCGCAAACATTTGGCAAATGTATATATTTAATGTAACTACAGCAAATATTTCACTATTGGTTTGACTATTTTGTAACTAAGCTTGTGCTACACTGTCACGGTAAACTGTAATGGCTGGTGTGTGTCAGCGTTTCTATGCGTTTTCTTTCACTTTCCATTTGGCAAAAGGATATTACATACAATTGACAAAATGGACTCCAAACAGACTTACGTTAAATAAGTTAAATTACGACTAAATTAACTGTAATATCGTGACGTTGTCACTCATACCGTGTTGAACAAAGAAGTGGGGTTTTCTGAAAACGTGCAATAATTCGCATTTATTGTCTCAACTAATTGTGTGAAAGAAGTGAGGCAACAATAAAAAAAAATAAAAAAAGGTTACAGGCTTGGTGGCGTTTACAATGGACTGTAGGTAGAATTGTGCATTGCTGGATTATAGACAACATCACTTTAAGCAGATGGAAAACGAGAATTACGCCAACCTTGAAACTAAGACTCTTCAGCGCACAGCAAAGACTGCATGTGAGGCAGTTTGCCGCATTCTAAATTTAAGATGATCAGCGTCTTATTTTTTCTTTGTATCCTAGTTTGGAAAGAAGCTAGACGCATGGTGGCTCAGTGGTTAGCATCGTTGCCGCCCAGCAGGTGACAGCACTTCAAGTGTTTATAGTAGCAATACTACGAAAGTAGCAACACTTCAATAATAAAGGTGGCAATACCAAATAAAAAGAAAAGTTTTCACCACTGTTCACTCTTTACTAGCGGGGAATAGTATGGTAAAGTGAGTACCTGTGTGTAATCAATGCTAAAGGTCATCTAGGAATTATACCTAATAATACAACGTTTAGTTACGGAGTAAACACATCTGATAGTGGTGAGTTTGAGATGCTGTATTTTGAATGCCTTAATAAGTGCAAATGGTTGTAACGATGGTAACTCATTGTGATTGGTTGTCCTATAGACGACCAAAACACTTAAAATTACTTTACAGAGGCTAAACGGAGTTAAGGCTGGCAGGCAATTTTCAAACTCATAAATATATAGAACGTCAGGTTCTTGGTTAAAGACAGCTGATTTGGGGTCAATGCCACCTCCCCTCTGTGCAAGGCATCTACCACACACGATGCCTTAGGAAAGCACAGAAAATCATAAAAGACTTCACCCACCCAGACTATGGTCTGTTTTAGCTGCTGCCGGCTGGTAGACGCTACCGGAGCATCATGAACGACCACACTCACAAACAGTTTTCCCCCAGACTATCAGGCTCCTCAACCAGCAAACATTAACCTCAGGGATCACATGACTCTCCTATGTATGCTCCTTCACTACCTTCGTACGTTCTAGGCGCATCAACACATTCCTATGCACATATTCATCAGCACTCCTGCACTTTATGTATTTAAATATTCAATACTCTAATTTTCACTGTCTATATCCTCCATGTTTTACGTATATATATATATATATAATCTTTATTTGCTTTTTTTTATTTTCTTTGTTCCACGTAGTAGCTGTCTGCCATGTCACAAGAATTTCTTTTCTCAGAATGATCTTGTGTTATACCGTGCACTTGACAAATAAAACACTTCAAGTTTTGAACTTTTCATCTCAAGCTTAAGATTACCGTAGGAACAGTAGAAGGGCCAAAGTGAGAAAGGAGTTATGTTGAAATATATTTACTAAGACCCACTGATAAAAAAAAGTGAAAGGTCACTGAGTGTTGTCTATTTGCATTTTTGGGAGTCAACAGAATTTGGGGTAGACCTACATACATGTATTTAAATAATTTACAATGCAGTACAATTTTAATTGTGATAGCCCACACAATGTCGATGCTGAATAAAACCTGCCCTTCTGAACTTTTAACATTATACTCGTTAATTTGGACAGAGACTGGGGAAGCATGGTGGGGCGCAGTGGTTAGCACTGCAGCCTCACAATAAGAGGTTCTAGGGATCGATCGCCTCTTGAGGGTCTTTCTGTGTGGGTTTGCTCCGGATACTCTGGTCTCCTCCCACCGTCCGGAAAAATGCAGGTTCGTGGTGACTCTAATTCATTGAACTTGTATGAAATAGTTGTAGGAACACTTTTTATATCGACCACAGTTCACTGTCTTTAAGACAAGTTGAATTATGCATTTTACATCCAGGAATTTAATAAATCAGGCGCTCTTTTTATAAACTTGCTTGCAGACTTTATCTTCACAAGTGAGTTCCTGAAAAATTAAGAAAAGTTGTAGATTAAATCAACCTAAATTGGTCTTTGAAAGAATAGATGGTAGATAAATAAACCTTACCAAATGAAGCTCATCTCCCTGTATCCAATGGGTCCAGCCTCTATTCTTTTTCTCTCCTTTCTGAACACAAACCAGCTTATCATTGTCCCAATGGACAACAGTCTGGCATAAAAAAGAGCACTATTCATTATCATTTGGCTTATTATTTTTTGGCAGTATGTTGCTCAGAATATCAAATATTTTGAAAGTGTAATTGTTAAGTATTGCATTTGCATGTTTTAGCTGGAGGTGTAAAGTTATGGGAGAGTTTGCATTACTCCAAATTATTTGACAAAAAAATGCTTTATGTCTTGATTTTCACCTGGCATGTTCTGTTATCCAGTCCTTTTGTCACATCTTCAAACTCTACTCCAATTTCAAATGTGCATGAATAGTTCTTGAAAGTGGTAATAGTTTCAATTGTGAAGGAATTTTCTTTTTGCTGAATCACTTTCTGGGGCTTCAACATGTTTCCAATCTTGCGGGTTGCAAAATCAATGCCTGTTAAAATTAGACAGATGTGTTCATAATTCTTAATTTTGGCTATGATTAACATGTCAAACTGGACACATTCAAAAATAATTATATCTGTAGCAGGCAAACAGCACTGTAAAGCTACCTTTGACATGATTATGCTTATATCCTTTTTCAACAATTAGGAAACTCAAAAAACTTATCCCATTATTATCCCAAAAAATGTTTAAACAAAATACTCTCCCCGGGTTGAATACAATGATCTATATAGTGACTTGCTAGCTAAAATGACAGAAACACTTACCAAGAGCCACCATGTAAGCTTCAAAATTGTCATTGCTAATGATGTCCCATGTCCCACTGTAGTCGATAGGCATGTTGGATATGTTTGTGGGATACTAAAAAACTCAACTGGCCGGCAACGTGAGCATTGGAACAATTTAAAGCTTCTCAAGTGGGATGTCCCCACTAGTGGTTTACCAATATAGGGCAGGGGGATTTATTGCTCACTGCTGTATTTTGTGACACTACAACTGGGGCAAAAGGCAGGAACAAAATGACATTTTGCACATTTGGATGAGGAAATGGCATTCTTCTCTGGAGACAAAAGACTATAGAGATTGGAATGTGTTCGGTAAATGTACTCTAATCTTATAATATCCAACGAACTGAGTGCAGTGTGAACAGGGTAATGTGTTCAGAGTTCAAAACGAGCTGTTGTGACATACAAGAACAGTTCATTATCTAGCATTCACTTACGTCTAGATCTGAACTGATGAATTTTACATGTCTATGGAAAGGGTCATATGATCCTTACAGCATCTGCTTCCAAAGAAAAGAGCTAGTGGTCGGCAATGGAGCTGTATACGTCGGCTCTATTAAAACCTTTTTGTCTGCAATTCTAATCCATGGACCAGGCCAAAATGCTTCATTACATCTTGGTTTACATGGCCTATCGATGCTATAGATGGCTTCCACAGGAGCAACGGTTAAGATTGTAAGTTCCGGTGAAATTAAAATGTCTTTATAAAGGTAGCATGTATCCTAATTCATTGACATGTTTTTACCTGTTACAATAAGTCAAATTTATAATAACAAATACTTACTGTATACAATTTTTTTGTAGCCAAATAATCAATGTACTGTTTGCGGCACTGCTTCTGGGACCTCAGTTGTATGTTCTGACAAGGTAACTATTGAAGGTAAAATACAATGACATTTGTCAATCATCCTAAACTTCTTTGTGTATAATTGTCGTATCATATATTTCTTATAGACCCACATCATCAAGATACTGTAAACAGCCTCTTCTAAGCAATCTATCTAGCTTCATTGTTTTATGCTTCATAGCTTCAGGTTTGTATTGTACGTCTTACCTATCTGACAGTCCATAAGAAGAATCCTTATCGTATTGGCTAACTTTTCTATAAATGTCAAATAAGTATTGTGAGGATTTTATGATATCATGTTCTGTGATGGCATTGGGGCTTTTCTATCTATTATTTTAAGTGTGACCCCTGTGTGTGAAGATGTAACATTTTCAGTAGGCTTTGCAGTGACCTTCACATTGATAGATCCAGTGCCTCCTAGTTTTATGGCAGCTTGCCATGTGTTTGGCTTGATGTCTTTTGGCCAAGGACTATGCACCACCATCCTGACCCTGAGCGCTACAGTATGTGTAAGCAATTACCCTTTTTACCTCCCCACCATTGAAACAATAATTGACTAAAGACAAGAATTTCTGAAACTTTTTCAGAAATCTGTTGCATCTTGGGTTTAAAAAAGCATACAATTCTATAATTAAACGTTTTGTAAGCATACATGTTTCCTTCAGAAAGGCTTGCCAGAATAAAATGTCAAAACACAAATTAAAGCACCATGATATCAAGGGCCTTACTTTTTTGTGAAACCTATTTCTACTGGTAAGCTAATTGGCCCTGCACAGAGAAACTGTAAATATGAGTTTTCCAATTGTGTAGTGCTAGATCAAAATCAACAAAGCCCTTTTTCATATTCTTTTCCCCAACCTTACTCTGTGTGCATGTATAAGCATACTGTTCAACCTTTTTAATTCACAGGCAAAAACCACTCCAGAGCTGTACTGGTTATCTGTTATACTTACACTGGCCTGCATTTTGAGTACAGGTGAGTTCTTCAATCTAAGTCAAATATCTTTAGTTTTTCTATTGAAAAAATATAAAATGTGATTCATTTAGCTTTTCCACAGCCCTTTTCCTTGTGAAGAGTGGACTTTGGATCAGCCAGAGGTTCTCTAGGTCTAAAGGGGTCAAAGAGTACACCGGTCCACAGCTGTTCAAGGTTATTTGATCCACACAGAGAAAATTCATCAATATTTAATGAGGTTCCCATACCAATACAGTTAAACCAAATAAGTTCGAATTAAGTTTATATTTTAAACAATAACAATTATTCAATATGCAACAGTCAAATGAGCTGCAGGGTGTTGGAAATTATAGACAAGGATGCAAATAGCTTTAATTTATTTTTGTCACAGTTTTACGTATAATTGAATAGAAACGGTTCCATCTGTGTATGTAGAAAAGTGGTAATTGGCTCCAATAAAAAATTGGGATGCAATTTGTAACTATCTTTTTCACAACAAAATAAATGTACATGTAAGAATATATATATGATAAAGACGTACTGCATAAAACGTTCCATCATTTGTTTCTTAATTCATCTTTAGCAGAAGGAAAATAACAAGCATTGGAGAGAGAAAAAACAGATGGTGAGAAGACAAAAGCGGGAGGAAGTAAGACAATGGGTGCCCTTGCGTCAGCTTATAACTAGAACTGATGACTGGTCACATTAGCTGGTGGGAGCGTCCCTGATGTGTTTCATAAAAACATCCAAATTCTACCTCAAACAGATTACAAAAATCATTCACAGCATATCTATAAATTAACATTATTGCCTTCTTTAAACAAGTCAAAGTTATTATTGGATATTTGTCGTAAACAACTAACAGGAAAACCATACCATAATTAAGTTCTGCCCTCATACACATTTCCTATCATCTCTATAATTGCCACAAATTAATAAATATTAACCCCTGACAAAGGGGATCATGTTACAAACTTAGAGAATAGTTTCCACATATGTTGGTCAAATAAAACATTGATTTCATGAGATTAATAAAAAAAAATACTAATAAAGTTTTCGGCATGTTCGATATACATTAGTTAGATAAGCTAAAATGTATTTTACATAATACTAAATCTGTTGAGTGAAAACTTTTAAGTCAAAGCCCATCTTAGTAAGGTCTTGTTCTACTGCATTTACCTGTGTTATAAAAATATAGGTCCAGCTGTACACTGCAGTTCTGAATTCTTATGTGTGTATTGCGTCCCTGAGTTATAAATTTGATAAACGTACATCATTCTGATAAAAAATCAAAAAAAAATCACAAAAAACAAAAAAAAACACTCATCTTAAATCAGATAAATTACATACCCCCCACCTGATTTACCTACAGTATAGAATTACATTCTTGGTCAAATTACAGCAATCACTGAATTCCAGCTACAGGTACATACATGTAAAGGTTTGTGCTATGTTTCACTTACTAGAAGCTGAACAGCTACAGTAAGATCCATAGCTATCCTAAAAGGGCATCATAGTCAATGTACCAAAGTAGATGGCCACTTAAAGGCCTCACTCCAGTGATGGGCCATTTATTGGGGTTATCCTTCACTCGGCTTAGCTGGGTGACCAGCTCATGCTTGCTGTGACCCATGACTAACACGCCTACTTTCTGAGCTTTGTTGATGGCAGAGAAGGTTAGGCTCATCCGCTGGTGAGGTTTAGCTGGGCTTTCCGTGATGGCCACTAGACGGTCTCCATGGCTGTCAACCTTGTCACCAGGGAAAAGAGAGGCCGTGTGGCCATCCATGCCTACGCCCAAAAGCACAAAGTGGAAGCTGGAGCCATTAACCCACTGGATGATCTCTTTCTCATAGACCAGAGGTCCAAGGTCCTCCTCCACACAAAGCCGCTGGTTGAGTTGCACGGGCATGGGGTGGATGTTGAAGTAGGGAATCCCCACGTGCTGAAGCAGGTGGTCGTGCAGGGTGTGGAAGTTGGACTCAACTTCCTTGGTGGGCACGCAGCGTTCATCCACCATCCACACGTGAGTTTCCCTCCAGGGGAAGAAGTGGTGGTGCTGTGCCAGCCTTTGGAACAGTGCTATGGGGCTGGAGCCTCCAGAAAGGGCCATGTGAAAGATGCCACCCTCCCTGACTGCAGTATGCGCTGAATCCTCCAGGTCGGCAGCGAGCCTCTCGATTAGTTCCGCTGTCCACGCTGACACCATGATGGCGCTGCGGTACTTCCCCTGCATAACCTGGAAACCGTCTGTAACAGCGCCGCCAATCTGATCAGTGTTGTCCATAACCACCGGCTCGCTAAGAAACTGGACTTCTTTGCCACGCAAACGGAAGTCAAGGAGGTTACCGTTGTCATCCCCTCCGGGGTAGATGCGGGGGAGGGTTTTGGCCAGACTGTCCAATAGCGGTGTCCATAAACCCCAGGAGGCTAGGTGGTTCTCTGAACTGACGAAAGTGTCCCTGACGCCATGGAAGATGTGGGTGATCAGTTTGGCATAAGCCTCTTTCTCTTTTACCGGCGTCTGTATGTAGTAGTCTGACATGGGCAAGCCCAGAACGTCGATATCCTTCGGATCTGTCATCTCCTTCCACTCTCCGTCATCTTGGTCTGGCTTGAAAAGGTTCCTACTTACCAGGATGGCAGGGTGATTCAGAGTGCCGTGGCCAAAATGGAAGACAATCTGTTTGGGCTTACAGTGGATGCTGGTGTCCTTCTGAACACAGAAGACGTCTTTCTTGAAGAGAATACGGGCATAGCCTACACGCTCGTCCAGCATCTTCCCAGAGGTCAATATGATAGGGATTCCCTCATACTGGGATGAGTCAATGTGAGCCAAAATAGCTGAATTACAAAAGAAAAGGTAAGCTACATTGCAAACCAAATTGGCTTTATAAATAATTGGCAAATATATAGCTGGAAGAAAAATAATCTGCTTTCAGCCTCCAACTATTTATTCTACTCAATACCAAGGTCACAAAACTTACCAGCAAAAGTTGGAACCAGGCTCAAGTGATCCTTTGTCTTGTTCAGTTCCTGCTGCACCTCTTTGTTGTATGCCTCATATTGGCCAATGATGGCCTGGCTCTTTCCCATTGGTTGCAAGGCACTAAATATCTTCAACTTGTTGCGCATTACCTCCTCAAAGTTGCTGAGGTTGTCTGGGATGGTCATGGTTAACAGGGTCATGACCTCGGTTAGGTGGTTCTGCAGGACATCTCTGATCACGCCGTACTGGTCATAGAAGGGTATACGACCTAATGGTACAAATAAACTATTATAAACATTCATCCATCAGAAAAATAGCTTTGCCAATCTGGGTAGAGCTACAAAGGAAACCTTGGGTATTTTAATTTAAAAAACAAGAACTCTGGATAATTTCCCGAAGCAAGATTAAACCAAAAGGTGTTTCAACAAATGCAGATACCTTTGGCACTTAGGGTCTCCTTTAGTACTATCTCCATTCTTTCAATATGATGCTTGTTCCATATGGGATCTAGGAATGCCCTATTCTCTCTTCTGAAAGGCAGTATCTTCGCAACAACCTTTTGATGACAAAGGCATCATACACTTAACTCAAACATGCATGACACTTTGAGACAGTGCTTATGAAACCGGAGGACAACATCACCTGCTTCCCAAGGTAGTGATCAATTCTGTACATCTCCTCTTCCTTGAGGGAGGATGCTAACTGCGTTGTCAGAACTTTTGCACTGTTCAGATCGTGACCAAATGGCTTCTCTAGCACCACCCGCAGCCACGCCCCCTCTGTAGCTGGACGGCAGCTATTACTGATCCTCCCGGCTATACCCGCGTAAGCAAATGCTGGCACCGACAGGTAGAAGAGGCGGCCTCCTTCTTCCATGCCCTCCTGCTTCAGCTGCTCCTCCATGTACTGGCACAGAGCCTGGTAATGCTCGCTGCTGTTCAGCTGCCGGTACTCCACCAGATGAAGGAACTGGTCCTTGAGCAGGGCACAGCGCTCAGGCGTCAGGTCGTCAGTACAAGTCACGCCCTTCAGGATGTCAAACAAGATGTGCTTGGCCTTCTCCGCAGGAGAAAGCCCGCCACCGTAGAAAGAGAAGGTGTGGCCTCTGCTAACTTGGCTACTGTACAGTTGGAAAAAGCCATTCCACAGGTACTTCTTGGCCAGGTCCCCAGTGGATCCCACTACGACAACAGACACGTGGCCCAGTGGCTTTGTTTCTGGCACTTCCTTGGCATGGCCCCCCTTGGAACAAATAGTAGCCAGGAGAAGCAGCACTGCCACAGGGTTCCACATCTCTGCTGCTACACAGCTCGGCTCCTTCAACAGTACAGCCATTAGGAAAAAACAAATAAAGAACTAATGACAACATTGTAGACAATGGCAACAATCTAAATTGAACCTTGTGGAAGTTAAGACAAGTGTGCATGGGCTAGTGTTTTGTAATCCGTTCAAATTGTCCTTGCTTTCCAAGACTCTCGGTAGGTCAACCATTTAACAGACCGACAGTCAGATATCACATTATCTAGCAATATTTCACTGAGCTTTGCTATGCCTAAATTAAATTGGACACTGGATTAGAGTTTAAGGATTAGGGTTAACGTACTCTCAAGGTAAACAAATTGTGTAATCGACCTACGGGAAGAGGCTGGTCTCTTTAAAGTTCAGAACAGCTGGAATCCCAGCAAACTGCAATCATTGTTTACCAAGATAAAACAAACATTTTAAGTCATATATATTTTACTATTCTAGTTTGGACTTTAGAAGTATAGGGGCTTCCATTTTCTACAACTTGCAACTCCTTTGAGTTGTAGATAGAACATGATAGCGAATTTAACGAGATAAAGAAATGTCAATATATAATTGGTGAGACAACAGGTGAGACAAAACCGAAGGATTTGAGAAATCAAATCTGTAAGAAAAATTAGGGTAGTTGTTTTGACAATACAACATATACAAGCTCCTGGATAGTGCCAGTTATATATTGCACACAGCATGTTTAAAAGAAATCACAATAAATTATAGCTGGGAATTTTCTTTGTGAAAAAATATAAAACTCTTAACTTGAAGCTGTGCTTATATTTAGGCTATAATATCCAAACAAGCATGCTTCAAGTCATCCAGTAAATCAAATAAATATCCATGGCTGGTTTAGAATTAAACAGGCACGAAGCAAGTTCAATAGATGATGTTTATCAAACCTAATTACAAGGCCTCATTTTTAAGCATTTTCCTTTTTCTTTATTTTTCTTCTTGTTGATCTACACTACTGTGATTTGCCAGACATCTACCATAATCTATTGGCAGAAACGTGCCATTACAATTTGTATTATATATATGATATGTATTCTTATTATAATTATTAATTCAATTAGCTGGAAAATAATTACTCCAGAATTTATTCATTAAGCAATCAAATTAAGATTTCATACCAGAGATGGCCTGACAATTCAGTCCAAAACCATTCTAAATACGGTCCTAGCTAGACCCACCAGCCACCTTAACTCTTTACATTTTAACTCAAGCACGGCTCTCAGTAGGCCAGATTAGCATTTGTATAATTTTAAAATACATGTAGATTTACTAAAAGTGGTATCTATCTTTAACACAAAATATATCGTAAGTACGTTTTTTTTTTAAGTAGACCATTGTAATGTTTCCTATTTGTTATCGAAACTGACACTGATGTGACATACCTGATATGATATACCATCAATTTGATTCAGATAGACACCATTCGCGAGTGACTGTCAGATCATGTGTAGTTTAGGCTAATTCCGATGCAATGGATCGCATGAGAGGCCTTTTAAAAACCATGTGCTCCTACCCTCTTCAAAAACGATGTGTGACAGTTACACCTGCTAGCTGTCAAATTTTACGAATGCAATCAAGCACATATCAGCCTTATACATTTCACATGCATAGTGTGATGCTTCACGCAACAACTGTTTGATAAACACTATTTTGATGATAACGCTGTAAAGACAACTTAGAACAAACCTGTACTCTTCACTCCGGTCGCTAGAAAATGCTGTATCCGTCGATACAATATTTTGGTCGAACGCTTCCTAGAGTAATCACGTGACTTAAAAAAAAGAAAAAAGTTTTCTCGTCCTGCAATGCTCTCTCTCTCTCTCTCTAGTCATCGCTCTCTCTCTCTCTCTCTCTCTCTGTCTTTCTCTCTCTCTCTCAATACATATATTTATATATATGTATGCGTGTGTGTTTTTATGCAAGACATCTTACTTCAATCAGATGTATTAAAAAAAACTTTACTAGCAGTGTTAGTTCATCCCTTTTTATTGTGTAATTGGTAAACATTACTGTGTAGGATAATTTATATGTAACTTCAATCATAATTTGTTTGTAATTTAGCATTAATTTAGCATGTTTCTTATTTATGAAGCATTCCCTATGCTCAACTCTATCAAACGGACACTAGGAGGCAGTGACACTGTAGTAGTCTGTGAAAAAGCATACAACAGATCACGACTGAAAATTGCCCCCCTTCTCTATGGGAATGCAACAGCAAATTGGTATTAATTTGTCGTAGAAATTTGTGGCTACATTATTTTACTAAAATACAAAATGAATTAAATGTTAAACAAAAGACAAAATTTCCCGTGTTTAAGTAATTGGAAGGAGGACACAAATATTAAAAGGTAGGTATCCTGATGTATAGTAATTAATTTGAATTTATGGGGTACCATAATCTCTCCAAAAGGGCTTGTTTAAGTTATCTTGAGTTTGCATGGGATAAACCGGCACAACCAGTCCAATCCTCCATAGGATCTACTCACCCAGTGCCTGTGACGTGTCCCATTGCCAATTCAAGTGGATGCAAAACTGTATGTCATGTCAGTGTCATGGGTGTTGTTGTGGTATTTCTAGTAGCATAGATGAAGATCAAATTAACCATACATGTGTCAGGGTTTTACTTTCTTTACACTGACTTTATACATGTTTAACTTAACATAAGGTAAGGTAGAAAGGTCATTTTTGTCCTAAAGTGATCAAATTTCTACTGCCATCATAGTTGTCTAAGTTCTAGGTATCATTGTTTGAGATCATAGTTGTCAGAGCCAAGTTCAGGAGAACTCCATTCAAACAGACAACACGTAGAAAACATTATATGTAGTGCACTGACCTAATTGATAGTAAAAAAAATGGTGATAATGACTTTCAAATTAACTCAGGTGAGGAACTTTTACAAAAAGTCATTTTAGACAGAAGTTTTCTTTTGGACTGTATTGATCAGCTGCCTTGTGTCATCACGGATGCTGTTCAGGCCTAGAGAGAACAGAGCAGGTGCTTTTTCTGGCAAAACACTTCTCTGATTGTTAGAGACCACGCTGCCAAATTCTCGTAATACCTCCCCTTCTAAACTCAAATGCTTCCCCGTCTGAACATCTTGACGTAGCGACTTGTTTCTACAATCTCAGATACTTTTATAATGTATAAAGCAAAAAGAAGTGTCAAGTTATTTTGTTTTCTTGATACCCAATAAATTGGTAACCCCCCGCTCTCACCCAACCTTAGCCCACCTACCACCACACACCCAGGATCGCAAACAGCTGTAAGGCCTGTGCTGGTCACACAATTGAGCCCTCCCAAGTTGGCTATCCACTGTGAAATGTAAATAGTAAACATGACGGAACTTCCTGGCCGTAAGTGTGTGTGTGGGTGTGTGTGTGTGTGTGTGTGTGAGAGAGAGAGAGAGAGAGAGAGAGAGAGAGAGAGAGAGAGAGAGAGAGAGAGAGAGTTTGTGGGTGGCAGTTTTGGTAAGGGTTGTGTGTGTGTGTGTGTGTGTGTGTGTGTGCGTGCGTGTAAGTGAGCGTGCCATTGAGAGATTGGGCCCCTGCAGCTCCCACTAACCCAGCTGTCGCTGCCATAACCCAGGACTTGCGAGACTGCAAGAGACAAGCTGGAGGGGCCACTGTTGGCGATATCACCCCCACCCCAAGGCATTCTACACTGCCCCTGGCTTCCTTCCTCCCCTTTGTTCAGGCTCCAGGGCAGACTCCGACAAGCTGAGCACACAAGCTAACGCATATGAATGTGGGCTGTCATCTTTATTAGACCTCTTTGCCAACACACATTACTTTGACCAGGGCCCTTTACTCAACGACATTTCACTTTCAACTATGTCATTATTCCCCACTCCACAATTGTTAGAAGATGAGGCTGGGCCCATGGATTGGGAATAATTGCAATACACAACCTGCATAACAGCCATGAAGGAAGACATGAAATGAAATATGTACTAATATATATTACATTCTCAATGACTCAACTGGTCAGCTTTGAATTAATTTAAAACGTTGCATACATGATAAAAAACAGCATACAGAACTTTGTTGTTATGTGATTGGTTTTAGAAAAACACAGTGTGGAAGTTGCCAGAGAGCAGAACGCTTTCCGGAGATTAGAAGTTCAACAATACCTGATACATGAGGTCTGAGGAAAATCATCAGTGATAACTCGTCACCAACAGTAATGATAACCTTGACCAAACATGAAGCCAAAAACGAACTTACTCATGTATGTGTAATGTTCTGTTTTAACTACGTTCTCACATGTATCAGATCAAACATGTCTGAACTGGCTCTCTCTTTTGTTCCTGTTGATAGAAACACATCCCTTGCTGGACATAAAAACCTTCCCAAATTCCAGCATGGAAACGTTATCTTTTTAGCAATGGTATAAACTTGACACAATGTAAGTTAAAGACATTAAACCAAGGGTCTTAACCAATGTTCTTCAATGGGTTTTTACATGGATGTGCTTGTTATGATCAGACAGACAGTAAATTAAATCTGTCAACCAAAAAAATGTGTAGCCTATTGTGTTCATAAACAAAGGTCCTTTCCACCTACTACCCACCAATCCAACAAACTTTTATTTTCAGTATATTTTTATTCATTTTCTTGAAACACTTTACATTATACATGAACTACAATGTGTTGTGGGACTATAGAATGAACAGCCCAGTCGAGCCCAAGCTTCAATTTATATCATTGCCATACTCGGCGGAATGATTCCTCATTTCTTAACAAGGTTTTTCAGGGGCCCTACTCGTGAGAACTATAGAAACCAGCAGGCACATTTCATGTGAGCCCTACACAAAACCTCCCTGCTCCTCACAATAGTGCTCCACCTCTCTGTTTGCTGATAGCACAGGAGGTGCAAGGAACGCAGGCAAGTGGGGGTAGCCCTGTCTGAATGACATGGCGTTGATGCTGCCACTGTTCACTGACCCTTGAAATGCAGGCTCAGCTCCCAGTGTGAAGTACTTTTGTGTTGTCATTCTTCTCAGAAGCAGGGGAGCGGCTGAAGGGGGGGCTACCCCAGGGTGGGGTGTGGTGGTGGTGGGGGGGGTGCTACACATCCCAGGCTGACTGGCCACTCTGAAGCAGGACGCATGCTGCCTAGGTTAATATAGAAGCCTTTATTCTAATGAAAGCATTTGCATACTTGTGTGTTAGAGAGGGTATTGACCTCTGACACCTCTGAGGAATGGCAGACAACAGAAACCACTTTGCAAATTCTTCAGCATTTACACACTCAAGGTGGAGAGCACCTTGATAGGCCTGCCTCAGTGTATATCTAAATAAATTGCAAACGGGGAAGTGTAAAGGCTTTTTATGTTGCTAGGGGGGAAAAGCCTCAAAGTTGCCTTGGAGTGGCTTATTGTAAAAGTAAAGTGTGTCAGAAGCTTTGAGGTTTCAACATGTAAAAGATTGTCTGGTATGTTAGAAAAGGCCCCTCTTCCACCGTAACACTCCTTTAAGTTTTCCCAGTAAGGGTCAACTTTGCTTTTTGACCAAACATTAACATTCCAAGAAAGAAAAAATCTTATATTCCTATTCTCTCCAAACTCTTTAGCTTTGACATGTATCTCCTTAGCATTGGTTGTAAACATATGCATTTTCATGTGTAAAAATTATAATAGCAGTTGTTCAAAAAAGAACCTCGAGAGAATGGGGAAAATAGGTTATTTTGCCCATCGCTAATTTAGTCAATGAAGCATTTAAAAATGTGCACTATTTTACAGTTTACCTACTACACATTATGTTGTTTTACGGAAAATAAACTTGCCGCCGTGGTTGTCAGAATACTCAATCTGTCACAAATGCAGTAAATTCTTAAAAACGTATACAGACAAAGTCCATAGTATGTAAAGCCTGCACATTTTAAAGTTATCATGCAAATTCTAACAAGTAAATCCCATTTTACTGTGAAAGTGTCATTAGGTGACTGTCTGTCTGTTCTCTAAATCTGTCACGATCAGGTAATAGTTCCTTATGCAGTGCATTGATGGATACCAAGGGCCAGCTATTTGTTCAGCTCACAAATAGTGATCAAGACCTTTCGGTGACATTTTGAGGCCTACTTAACAAGGAAAAACTGCAAGGGGATAAGAACATGGGACCTGACTGCACTGGCATTATAAAATTAATGAAGTAGCAATGATAACTACAAAAAAAAGTATGGGTAGAAATGTCTGCTATTAAGTACAGTACTACAGCAAATCATATGATAAATCCTAGGAAGGCCCAGCCCCAAGCACCCTATAGTATTAATGACCTGACATAAAGCATTATTATAACACTGACATCTTGAAGTTTTTACTATTATTGAAATATACAGCCATCTGTATATTATGCAATGTAATATGATTTGTTTGACATATTTTTCCTTTAAAATAAACAGATGTGTTTGGTTCAGTCTTTTATAGAACATTACTTTATGTAAGGTTACAGGAAAAAAAACTTTATATAATTGTTAAAAAAAATGTTACACAGATTAATTGTTTACCTATTTATACTTTTTTTATGTCATGATTTAACAGCATTGCACGGTCAAATTCACAGATTTTTTTTTACTGTGTGCTTAAATGTTTAAATAAGGGCTTTTAAGAGGACACATACATCATCCTACATGCTTTATCCACACAATGCCTATATCTTAGTTAGCATTTGTTTGTAAGCAAGATAAAACAATGAAAAGCTCAAATGACTGACAGTTTGCTTTCTTCAACAGCCGTCCATAAACTATTGTCAAACGCACACTTAACTTGTTTTATGCATTTGTTTTATCAACACCTTTCCCTCTGTTGTGATGATTAATGTCCGTGCACAGTGACATGGGATAGGACAATGTGTTTCACCCCTTGATTTTGCGGTGTCTTTTTGTTGAAGCTACTGGCAGTCTTTGGCTCAAGCTCCTCCTGTCCAAGTACACGCAGTGACACAAAGCGGACTTGACTCCGAAATTCCTTCAGATAAGAGTTGCTAGGTGATGCTATTGTTCGGCTGGTTTTTGTGTTCCCATATTCATACCCAAATTGTGGGGTTCCTCACTAAGACAATCTCATTAGTAGTCATGTATTCATACCAGGGCACCCCCTCGCTTGACCCCTCCCTTTCCTACCGTGGGAAAGACAAGGCTTGGATGAGATATTGAAAAAGATTCTGGCAATTACTTGGAAGACACTGAAATAAACAGACCAAACAAGTATTCCCCATTCACTATTTATTAAAGACAATTGGTAAACAGAATGTTCATTGTTTGCTATGTCTATAGACTGTTACAAATGACTGAAACAAGTTATGCATTTTTATAGTCCATCAGATGGAACTTATCACTTTGAAAATACTTTATTCAATTAAATGTGTAGTTATGCTATAGGAGGGATCAGCTAAAATGATAAATGAACAGTTGGTAAAAAAAAGTTTAAATCCTAGATAGTGGGCGCCAAATTTTAACTTTTTTTTAAACTATGAATTATAAAATGTAGTAATAGGCCTATCTGAAGTAAAGTAAATAAAATAAACGACATTACTTATATTCAAGATTTCCTACGGATGCAAGCGGCGGAAATGAGTTTCCTCCGGAGGGTGGCTGGCATCTCCCTTAGGGATAGGGTGAGAAGTTCAGTCATCCGTGAGGGACTCGGAGTAGAGCCGCTGCTTCTTTGC
>JAVQJS010003376.1:0-13167 GCA_036024795.1 Galaxias rostratus | reverse complement strand
CACACACACACACACACACACACACACACACACACACACACACACACACACACACACACACACAAAGGTCCTTCTTTGGCGCCTAAGAGATCACCACGTTCGTTTGTTTCCCCCGCCCTCAGGTCACATCACCATCACCAACTACCTGCTGAACTACTACACCGGCCTAGACATTGAGAAGAGGAACTGCCATGGCTTCACGGCTCTGATGAAGGCCGCCATGCAGGGCCGCCTGGAGTGTGTCCGTACGCTGATGATGGCAGGTATACCCATACATACAGCCAGTATTTTTGACACATGGCCTCTCTCTCGCTCTCTCTCTTCTGAAATAAACACAGACAAACACATACACACCAGCCTACTCTCCCATAAGACCCACAAAGGCTACACCGCAACGAAGGAAATACATTGGACAAATATGGGCGTAGCAAAAGCATTCTCCCCGGTATAGTGAAGCATAAACCACCCTCTCCCATCGGCCACCAGGAGCTGACATGGAGGCGCGGGACTACGGCCGTAAGCTCACCCCGAGGGAGTGGTCCGTCTTCACGGGCCGATACGAGACGGCCTGGGCCATGACGCGCCTCATGTCCCGCCCCTGTCCCTACCAGATGTGCGACGCGTACAGGTAAGAGTCCCTCCACGAGGAGTGGCCATGCATCTCTCCTACAGGGTTCATTAAACAGCATTCTTTTCCCAGCGTCGACACCCACGGGGTCAGTGGCGCGGGACACGCCGGACCACGTCGACGTGACTTGAGTGGGTCGCGCTGTTTTGTGTGACCCGCCGTCGTATTGCCGTGGTGGTTCCACACGGACCCTTAAACCTGTTTGCTTTCAGTCTGGAGTGGCCACCGCTGGCCAACCTCGTGGCCCAGGCTCGGGAGCCCCGTGGCTGCCTCAAGCGGATCTCCGACACCCTGCGGAATGCCCTCAACATCGCCAACGTGACCAACCCGGAGGAGGACGGGGTCCTGGACCACATGGTCTGCGTGACCACCGCCCTGGGGAACCCTTTCATAGCGCTGGCCTGCCGCACGGTAAGACCTCACCGACTTTCGGAGGTATTGCCCCCCTACACCAGCCCTGTTTCTCGTCACATCCCTCAGTTATAGGTGCCTGTCTAGAAAAATAGAATTACCTATCACACAGTGCAGGGTTTTGTTTGTGTGTTTGGATGTGTGTGTGTGTGTGTGTGTGTGTGTGTGTGCTTTAACAACATGCTTATTTCTGTGCCGTCCTCCAGGTGTCCCCGGAGAGCCCGCCGTGCGTCGGTCGGCGCCGCTACGCCGTTCCCGAGATCGTCCGGCTACAGCGCGCCAAGGAGCTGCGCAACCTCAACCCGGAGAGGATCAACACCCACCGCAAGCTCTTTCAGAACTCCCGTGTCACCTTGGTGCCTAAAACCTTGCAGGATCGCCGGGCCAGCCTGCAGCCCCAGAGGAGCAGCCCCAGCCCGGCCTCCGTGTCCCCCAGCTTGGCCCTGGAGGTGCGGAGAACCAGCCTGCTACCCCTCCACCTGACCCTGAGGAGGAGCAGTGTGAGGCCCGGCACCTCCATCCCCAAGGTGAGGGTGTTCAAGGCGCCTCCGCCTGACTACGAGCCCGAGAAGGTCCGCCGGAAGAGCAGCTCCAAGGACGGCGGGGGCTTCCTACAGATCCCCAAGTGGAGGTACAAGGAGCTGAAGGAGGAGAGGAAGAAAGCAGAAGAGGCGGAGAGGAGGAGGTTGGAGGCGACCACCAAGAGACACCTGGCCACGGCCAAGAGGAAATGACATCAGGGAAACAGCGGCCACCGTGGCAACCAGGGGAGGGGATGATGGCTGGAGACCAATGGTCTCAGCATGGACAGTGGAGGAGGATTTCCTACTTGAAATGTTAACTTATTTTCATATTTATTGCTTTGAGCAAAGATGAGAGTGCTTTGTTTTGTAATGTATTGGATTCCCAAAACCAGCAGTGTTTTTTCTAGTGTTCTTTAAGTTGACTAAATTGTAGCCCAAAGTAAGTTTTGGAAACCAGTCTTTGAATAGTAAATCTTTTCTTTTTATTTCATGCATATGAAATGTACATTTGGCAGTGGGGCAATTTACTGTAATTTAATGAGCCAACTAGCCGTTAATATTACAGTTGAGAGTTAATGAACGAGTATGTCATATTGACCTTCTCTGGAAGTATTGTGGATTGCTACAACCGCTTTTAGGGAACTTCATGCTTTTATACCATATTACTGGATGCTCTCCAGTCTAACCTTTTTTATGAACCACAACCTGAATGTACTTTACATTTAGAATGTATCAAGTTGAACTCTTAGCCTAGATTACTTTTATATTTTAGAATGAGCATTATTTTCAAATGCTAGACAGAAGTAAGCTTACTCCTGCAAGGTAGTCTTTTTTTATGAAACAAGGATGTAAACAACACAATTTAATGTTTGCAAACATTCAAGATAGATTGTGGTGTAAAACCCTGGGCATTATATGGCTTAATGTTGGAATAATACGGAATGTTTACATTTAGGGATCTTTTAAACAAAATACGTGTTCTATTTTCTTAACACTCAATTAATGCCTTCTAATTGCAGGGCACCATCCATTATGGAAATGTATCAGTCGAATGTTAACATCTATGCCATGTCTTCAAGCACATTACCATCGTCTAATTCAAGACTCATTCCAAGATCTAAACTGGAAAATTACTTGAGACAGCCATTTTGATGAAGCCACACATTTCCTTTTACTGTAACATCATGCCATACATTGATGGGCTGAGATTTCTCTGCGGGGTAACTGAGTAGTTCAATGCCCTGGAGAAAAAGGTAATACTGTTACTTAATATGTTTTTAAATAAGCGTTTTGACAATATTTCAAAGCCATGCCCCAAATAGGGGCACATGATATGTTTCATTAATATATATATAAGTTCTGTCTTAAGTTCTTGTTCCTAGATAAATCTTTTCGAACACAAGCTAACACTAAGAACAGCCTGTGGGAATAACAGAGTCAGCACAATTTAAAAGTAATTATCTAAACTGAATCAATGTAAAAACAATTACATGTATCCACAAGCATAAGGTACACTGCCTCTGAAAATAAAAAAAGACTAATGCAGCATATGTTCAATTTACAAGAACACCATTTCAAGGTTCTTACCCCGTAGCGCTAGAGGCTAAAGTGCCATCGTTCTATGGGCCTGTAATATGGTGGTGAGTAGCCATGCACTAACCAGAGCAGTGGCAGTGCGTGCCCAAGTTACTGCTCTTAGTAAACTGGAGCGCCCTTGGTGGGATAGTATGCAGACTGTGCCTGAGGAAAACGAGGTGTCCACATCCAACAAGAAAACGGTGCACTTGTACTGACCCCACCCCCGTTAGACCAGGGATACAGTTTAGGGGTGCTTTGTAAAATGTACAATGTGAAAGGTATGAAACACGATTAAGTTGATTTGAACGATGACGAATTAGCAGATAAACCAGCAATCTCCAGGGCATGGGAAATGTACGCACTACAACACTTGTGGTGTTCTTGGTTGATAAATGAACACGCTAAATGAACTTGCTACGGTTATTCTTGGTTAACCATGAATAAAACAATCAAGCTGAGCTGTTGTGTCCTTCAATAGTAAGACCGTTTATCAGACAAGGCTGTTGCTATAAACTTAAGGGCCCTGTACTGAATAAGATGCATGGTTTTGATTGAATCCTAACAAACACAGTCTTCATTTATAGGGTAGTTTTATTTCTAGAAACACAAGAAACGAAACAAGTTCAATGAGATGACTTGCAGCACTATGGACTTTGTAATATTTTGGGAATAGTGCATCTGTCTAGGTGTGTCGCCTCCACACAGTGGAGTAGAGGGAATGGAGCTTTGCATTAACCGCATCATATTTAGGTCACAGTACTGCCTGAACAGCTGTTGACAGAGATTTCCACCTGAGATTATGAGCACCGGGGTTTGGTCAGCAATAATCAGCGCCCAGGTCAGGTCTCTCACTGATAATAATTTGGCGCACACAGAATGTTACTTCTAGACTCTGACACTAGGACAGCTGATTAAGTCACTCACATGCAATTACCGGATGGCACGCTGACCTACAACCAATGTTTCCAGGTGTTAACCACGACCTTCAATCAGCAGGAAGTGGTGGGGAATCATTGCCACAGCCCTCTGGTGTCTACAAGTGGGATCGAAACCACGGGTAAAAAATAATCCGTACAAAAATGTAAAAGCAATGAGCAATGTGGCGTTGTGAACTAAACCTTATATGACCGCTGACCGACTTGTGGAAAACATTCAGAACCTCAGAGAGGCAGCACATCTCCATGACCCGCTGCGTCGGCCGCAACCAGGACAAACGGGAGCGGATCGCTCCTTCCGGATCGGGAAACAAATAGAACAGAAGCGGAGGGACAAAAGACCCCAGCACGCTAAGTCAGCCTACGGGCACCACGGTGAGAAATGTCATTGTGAACAATGTCACGCTCTTTTGGCATAAACAACCAGAGAGCGTCTGGTAATGTCATCTGGCCCTCCCTTTGACAGAGCATGCCAGGTCAGGGATGATAACAGCAGGCTTTACAGAGAAACGCTCCTGGGGCAAAACGCTCATCACTGACAATGCTCCTACAACGTTGTGTATCTGGGTGGCTATCCTGGCTAAAACACATTCACTCTGGCATTTAACTGGCACTAAACCAGAACAAATCCTGTAAGCTAGATGCCCACCTTGGCCTGACATGCATCCATGCGAGTTAAAACGCCAAACTTCTGCAAATATATCAGACAACTGTTGTTATTCAGCACGTTGTTTAAAACCAGAAGCCTGGTTTTCAAGCTGGGAAATGCTCCTAAGGCCTCATCACGGCCCGTGGATGTACTTATACATGGGGGTGAAACTGATCAAACCTGGCAGGAGACACAGATGGAGCCCCTGATTGGCCACACGGAGAAGAGCCTTGTATTTGCAGCATCTGGAGCTCTTCTGGGTGTCCCCACCCTCCCTCCTCTACCATAGGGGAACACTGGAGTTTATTGAGCTAACGTCTACTGACACAACACCTGGACACAGATGGCATTGACGCTACATTGGGAGCCGTAACACCTGGCTCCAACGGTGTGCACTGAGTGAGTGTGTGTGTGTGTGTGTGTGAGAGAGTAAAGAGCAGGAGAAAGCAGGTCAGGAAGCAAAGCCGAGTAGATCGCTCCAGGGTGCACTGTTCTCTTTACGTCTGAACAGCTGTGCCACACGTCCCTCTCCCCTAGCTGGTTTCATGTAGTGACAGACCCCAGATCAGGAAAAAGAGAATATTACACTTGTTCTTTTTGTGCACGACATAACCGAAGAAGTTTACATGCGAGTCTAATCTTGGTACGCTAGCTTAACCGGCTGTAAAGCAAAATTGAAGCTTATGAAATCGCGTAAAGCTGCAGAGCACCTTTTGGTGGAAGCCGTACCAGGCCAGACGTCTGTGAAGGGGTTGGGGAGCTAAACACCATCCCGCCGGTCTCATTGTGCCCAGGCATGGGGCACACGTCCAGTTTGATAACAACAAAGACAAAGGGAAACTTCATATCACTTCTTTATTATTAATAATTACAATGACAGCCACACACTATGCCCACGTCCACTCCCTAATTATAGAATTTGTACAATTGAACAGTGCACTCTGGAACGAGAGTGGGACATAAAATATAACTCTGTTCTTCTATACCTTCATTAAATACTCAAGCTGAAATTACCTCTTGGCAAATATTCCTCTTGCTTAAGACACCTGAACATTAGTGTTGCAATTAACACTTAGCTGGGGGGTGGGGGTGTTGGTGTGTTTGCTTAGGCGTGTGTGAGGGAGGCCAGTTGTTCAGAGGGGCAACAAGTTCATGGAATGCTTGAAAAGGTTTTTCCCTGGTAAGCTGAGCTCTTTGGTGATACATTGGTCGTGAACTGGATCGATTTATGCCAATAATACTGACCACCATCTTTCTCTCTGTTCTCCATTGTTTTAAGCTTGGCTATAATGTATGCTTAATCGTAGCGGGTTTCAGCAGAGATGATTGGTCATAAGGCCAAAAGAAGTTTTTCTATGACGTGATTGGTTAATTGGTCGGCTAGGACAGTCAGGTATAGGTAGGAGCTTCACTGGTGGGTGATTGGTTGCTGGGTTGGCAGGTAGGCTACTGTGATAGGTTGGCTGATGTGGTCGTAATTTGGCGCGTTGCAGACGATCATTGCTCACAGGCACAGCGGTCTGAGGTTAGCCTTGCCCCTCCATCTAAACAACTACTATTAGCGGAGACAAAAAAAAAGACAAAATTGATCTCAGGTCTGCGCCTGCAGGGACCCCTCAGCCTGCAGGGTGGGGGCAGGCAGAGCCAGCCCAGGGGCGGCGGTTCACTTGCGGGGCTGGTGGATGTGCTGGTTGATGTGCTGGGTGTTGGGCAGCTTGGCTGCGGAGGGCTGGGGCTTCTGGTGGGCCACCTGGGCGGCGGCCGGGGTGAAGTCCTTGTCCCCCTGCCAAGAAAACACACACAGACAGGCCATTACAGAGGGAACACCAACACTGTGGTAGCCCCCGCCACTACACTGATGCCGCTTATCGATATTGGTGTGTGTGTGTGTGTGTGTGTGTGTGTGTGTGTGCGCGCGCGCGCGCGCGCTAAACCCGGCTGTAAATCCCCCCCCCCTCTCTCTCTCTCTCACTAACAGAAAAAAAAGTCCCAATGACGATGGTGAAATCCTCTAACCAGGGCAAAGGTTCACCGCTCACCACAGTGGCTCTGGAGCTACGTGTCGGCTTGTAGTCATCCACCTAAAAACCTTAATCTCCCCTTCCAAGAAACCTTCCACCTACTTCCACTGCAAACAGGCTGCGGCTTCAATCAGTAAACGAAAGCAACCGCGTTTTTTATATACGCAGAAAGACGGGGACAAACGAGAGCAGAAACGACGATTCTGCTTTTTTTTTTAACGCAATTCTCCCAAAGTATGAGGAGGAGATCCAACTTTGAGGAGCAGGGTCAGATTAGCTGTGACTGATCATGCTCCTTCTCTGCCGGTGACTCACCACGCTCCAATCCCTCGGGACGGCCAGCACAGCATTGTGTCGTGTCGCAGAGCGCGCGCACACACAGGCACGCACGCACACACACGCGAGGCAAAGCTGCGAGGCAGCAGTCGTGACAGCCGTTAGCTCTGCTTTGATGTCCGGCGAGGACCCAACCTGGACTTTGAGGACGACACGCCTCGACTACAATCGACGGAGCGACGAGAGCGCCACTGGCCCTGTCAAATGTGCTTTGCAACGGCCGCTCGCCGTGTCCGACACCTCGTCTATATGACGGCGGAATAACGTGACGATCTGCGGGGCTGAAGCCTGCCTTCACTGGGCCGTCGCCTGACCCCGCCCACCTCCGTGGACCACGGCTGACCCTCTGTTCCCGCCGGGTAAAGTCCAGTCCACACGGTGCTGTATCCTTAGGGACATGGTGGAGAGCCTTTGATCCTTCTCGGAGGCCGCGGGACTTTCTTCTTCAACATAAACAATTGGATTCACAGACGGATTCATCGGACAGGCCAGATGGAGAGGTTACATAACCATTATTATGCGCGCGCGCGCGCACACACACACACACACACACACACACACACACACACACACACACACACACACACACACACACGCACACGAGAGAGAGAGAGAGAGAGAGCGAGAGCTGGGATTAAGGTCAAACTAGAATGTGGTGTGAAAGTGAGATGGAGGAGTTCCTGTGGGCACGTGCCAGTGAGTGGGTTTGCATGTGGGAGAGGGAGAGAAAGCGAAGGAGAGACAGAGAGGGAGAGAGATTATTCCACACACTCACAGATCTCACAGTTAAAAGTTTCTATTGCATCTTGTTTGTTGCCTTTGTGGTCTGATATGAAAAGGAAAAGAAGACTATCCACATTTCCTGAAATGTGGATGTGCTCTTTCTGCTGCTACCTTTGTAAATACGTTTTAAGAGTCAGGAGGCGATATGTAAATCATAAAAAGATGTAAACAACAAAACAAAACTGGGACTTTGTTCGTCTCTCCCCCTCCACGCTGAGGCTAGCTCCTGATCCAGTAGAACTGGATGGCGGTTCTGTGGCGCATCTTGCTTTACCAGTCTTCTCCATCAAGCTGCATCCTCTTTAATCCAAATCCACAGTGTATCACTACTTTTTTTATACAATTCTGAACGAGTATGCCGTTGCCATACCCGCCGCTCTCCTAACACAAAGCCCAACACAAAGAAATTATACTCCCGAAGAAACACACACTTCCATGTGAGAGCAACAGGTGTAAGCGTGAGGATCGGCCCTGAAAAGCTTTCACAATGCCCCGCACGGTGGTCGGGTCTGCTAGCACTAACCGGAAACGAGATGGAAGCGCTCCCTGCAGGAGAGAAAGACGAACTCGTCACCGCGGTGCTTGTTCTCCGTCAGAGAGCACGTCTCCTCAAAGGGATGGCCGTGTGGTCAGAGAGCCCCTCCACCTTGACTGACCCTCTCAGCGAGGTGCCATCCGCGGCCAGCGTAGCCCGAAACTAAAACGGACGCCAACGCCACAGGCGAAAATAAAGCAAAACAAAAAGCTGTGGACGAACACGAGCCCGTGCTGAGGTTCTACCGGGCCACCAGACCAGGTGTCAAGCTCCAAATGGAAGGAGAGAATTACAGGGGGGAAAAGAGCATTCAATTACAGGAGGAAAAAGAGCCTTTCAAGACGTGTCATTTCATGGCGCTGTGTACCTCACCTTTGTGACGGCTCCGGACACGATCAGAGTCGGCTTTGGTGGACTGCTGTGAGAGAAAGCGAGAGAGAGAGAGAGAGAGAGAGAGAGAGAGAGAGAGAGAGAGAGAGAGAGAGGGAGAGAGAGGGTTAAACAAACAGCACAGGCTGCACACATACGCCTGACACACAAAGACCCAATTCAAAGCCATCAGCTGCAGAGGTGCTTTGACGTTCCTATTTTTTTTTGCTTTTGCGAGACTATCTGTACATTAATGTACAGGCACAGTACTGTGTGTGCATTAAAGCATGACGCACTGTGTGTGTGTGTGTGTGTGTGTGTGTGTGTGTGTGTCTGAGGAAAGCTTCAGCGTGTCCCAGCATGAAACTCCCGAGGGAATGCCAGGGTAGAAAGTCCGGTTGGCGTTCCAGACAGCAGCCTCCCACAGTTGTGCAGCGCCGCTCGCCCGATGCCTAAATGAATCCCATTCATCCTAACGCCAGGCCCTTGGTAGCGACAGGAGGGAGGGAGGGAGGTACAGAGGGAGAATGAGGAGGGCTAGAGGTAAGGGAGGGAGGAGTAGAGGAGGGATGGAGGACACGTAGGGAGGGATGGGCTGAGAAGGTCAAAGGTCTTCAGGCCGGAGGAGACTACAGAAGGAGGGGTCTGGATGAAAGCCCGTCCCATTTATCATTTGGTCGATTTTATCAACCGATATTGGTGTAAGTGGGAAAACAAAGTTCTAAAAAAAGTTTTTGTTTATCTGTCTGTAAATGTTTTACTTTCTAGTTAGGGTACCGGCAAGAAAATCCCGTATTGGTCGGCCTCTATATAGTCTCCAATGATTTGTTCACAACCTCCGACGGATTTGTTTACCATGGGTAAGAAGAACACTAGCGCAAAGAGGCAGGCGTGAAGCGGCGGTCAGAGGTCACCAAGGACACACTTCTGCCTTGGGACGTGAAGAAGGCAGGCCGAAGGAAAGACCGGGACGGGGGGAGAACGGGAAGAGCTGGGCCATCAAGGTACAAGGTCACTCCCACCACGAAAGGGGAGGGCCAAGAAAAACAAACAGACAGTTCGAGAGGTGTGCTTAGGAACAGACCTTGACGACCGCCGTCTAATTTTACGGCACCGACACCCACCGCCTGAGGCTGAACGCATGCTTTCTGCGTGTCTACGTGGCTCATGAGAAAAACAAGCCTGCCACCCCCCATCACAGACAGCGGCCGGTCTAAGTAGAGCAACGGGTGCAGGAAGGCCTCGCCCTGGTCAGGAGAACGCCTTTCGTACGCCTGGTACACGGGTGTCGGCGTCCTTCAACGTCACTGGCGGGACGATCAAGACGATCCCCTGGGGAAAAAGAAGGCGTCGCTGTGCTGGCGGCGGAGCAGCCGTTTGGCACGGAGTACATCGGCCCGCCACGTTTCTAAGTAGTGTAGCTTAGGGGGAAGGAGAGGGGGGGGGGGGGGGAAGCACTAACAGACCGATTGACACTGTCTATAGAGAGGAGTGCTTAATCAGAGATTAGCTGGATTGCATCACTCCAGACCCCATACACGCTGATTGGACAGAGGGGGGGGGTGCAAGGAGATGCAGTAACAAGGGAGAGAGGGGCATGAAACGGAGGGAGGGAAGGAGGGAGAAAAGGAGAAATGGAAAGCCTGTGTATGCGTGGCCCTAGGTAATGGAGAGGGGTGACCTGCAGGGGCCAGTAGAGAGCTTCAGGGAGACTGAACAGCAGGCATGGAGACAGTGACTTTCACAGTGGTTCTCTGTTCGGTCTGAACCACACCCAGTGCAGGCTACAAACCCCACCACAGAGAGGGATAACGGGCCGAGATCGCCACTCTCACTGGGTAACGCTGGCTGGGGCCCACTACATAATGCAAGGATTTTTTTACACTTATTTCAGTGGACTAGCACTTCAATGAGCCCTGAAATCCCCCCCCACTCCCCCCGTACCTCTGCTTCGAGGGGGCGCCTTTGGAAGTTTTGCCGTTGGCACGGCATCGATTACCATGGGAACAGATCTAGGGTGTACGTCGTGACTGCTTCTCGGCACAGAGAGAACAAACAAACTCTGACCTTGTGAGGTTTAAGCCTTCAGCGCCACCCTGCTACTTAACGTCCACACACAGTCGACTGGGGTTGATGTAGGAGTGTGTGCGCTCCTATGGGCTGAAGTGTGTGTGTGTGTGTGTGTGCTTCTATGTGCTGAAGAGTGTGTGTGTGTGTGTGTGTGCTTCTATGTCCTGAAGAGTGTGTGTGTGTTTGTGTTTCTATGTGCTGAAGAGTGAATGTGTGTGTGTGTGTGTGTGTGTGTGCTGAAGTGCGTGTGCCCGCCCGGCTACATGTGAGCGGGAGCCGTGACCACATCGATGACTCGGCCATGGAGAACTCGGCTGCTGTCCATCCGTCACTAAATCCCTCCCTAGCCCCCTCCCTACTCTCCTCTAACAATCTCTCCCTCTAGCTCCCACTCCCTACGGTCCCCTCCCTCCGTCTCCCAGGACTAGATTGCGTGTGGCAGGTGTTCCCATGACTACGACGCTTGACTGGCTGCAACAAATGTGCAATTTAGCCGGCGGCCACCTGCTAACTGGGTATCAGAGAGGAGGGCGAGGGGCCGGGGTGGCGGGGGGATCCACAGGCACAGTGAACTGCATTTAAATGGCCCCCTCCACTCCATCCCTCAGCATGTTGTCTAGTTTCACACACGAGGATCTAGCCTGAACATAAGGTACCCCTTTTTACACACGATCGATGTGACGCCGAAAGACCTCCCGCTACAATGATTGCAAAAGCCGCAACCATTTGGGTTTGAACACTGTTTATGTTAACGCTAAGCAAGTACCGCCGATTTAACATTCAGCTGGGCAAGCATTTATACACAAGGCCACGACGTTCTTTATGGATATCTGAACTCCACATCCAGTGCCGATTCTGCGACGCGGCGGCGATTGCCTGCACAACCAAAAGACGAAACTGTGGTGGAAGAATTCGAGGTGTCTGAAAGGTTCTGCCAGCCCACAGGTGTGTTAGTCCGAGCGCCTACACTAAGCCTTAGTGTGATGCCAAGCCCCAGATGACTGGACTGGAGGAAATGACTAGTTATGGGGCTAAAGGGCGGGCGATAGGGACCTTTCATTGAGGGGAGCGGACACCCACACCGGACGAATAACAAAAGACTTGCGGCTCTGAATCCGAGACGCTATCAGATGATTCCACAGGGTAAATCCTTACAAGTGTTGCGGTCAAAACAGTAACCAAAAACCTCTTTGTAGCTATTGATACACGGGGCAGCGATTCCTGTACGGTTCATCCGATATTAACGGAAATATATCCCTATTAAAAAGTAACAAGTCTGCACTTTGACCATAAAGCCATCGATTCATTTCAAATCCAATGTCCTGCAGCAGACGGCCACAAGAAGAAACACAGATGTTGCTGCCCACAGTAAATACTGAGGGTTGGCGCTCTGCAGCCGAACCACTTTAATCACATTTGGTTGTCTGTCTTTTTAAAAAGGCTTATCGGCAACAGACAAACAAAAATAGCAAGGTCGAAAGCTTCCAAGAAGAATGCTTATTTAGCGATTACTGATCGTAGACATTGCACTTAGGAGTGCAGTCTAAATGTCGGCTGTTAAAAAACTTGTGACGTAAAAAGAAAAGGAAGAAAAAAAAAACCTCTTTGTTCTAGCCTCCATCTTATTATTGACTCATTACAGTATATAACCCTTGAGATACAAAGGCTTAGGTCAGATACTTACTATATTAATATCAAATCAAATAAAACCAAACATCCTAGCAGTTCCTGCCAAACCAGCTGAACACAGCTGCAACTAATTAGCTGCTTACGGTCACACCCTTCGACTGACTTCACAGGACTTAAGACTATAGGTCAAGCCAAGAGATCATGTGCTTATCATGTGTTCAGCAACTGTTAAACTGTTTAGAAAGCCAAAGAGCGCACACAGGCCCTGTGTTTTTATGCCACAATTAGACCTGAAACAACCGCCTGACAATCTTACAGGAACAAAACTAGCCGGCCGTTAAATCATGCGAGCGTGAGGCAACATATACAAAACCAGGAAGTTTCCCGCAAGTCAGCCTGCCGAGGTTCCAATAACGCCCCTGGAAGGCTGCCCAACAGGACAGATCTCCTGCAAATCACTGCTTCTTTTTCTCTAGCCACCATTTACTGACCTGCCGGGCTGCAGTGAAATGCAGCAGCCCCTCCTTCTCAAGCGTTAACATGACGTGATAGGGAATACTAACCAGCGTAGCTAAACTCCATCCATCCATCCATCCATTGTCAGAACCGCTTATCCTATGCAGGGTCGCGGGGGAGCTGGAGCCTATCCCAGCTGACTTAGGGCGAGAGGCGGGGTACACCCTGGATAGATCGCCAGTC
>JAVQJS010003369.1:0-18684 GCA_036024795.1 Galaxias rostratus | reverse complement strand
ATTCAATGATTTATCAAAGCTTTTTGGACCTTGGCTTGAAAAAAAAGAGTTATGGCTAAAATCACCTATCTTATCCAAGTATTTTTATCCGATACACCAAAATGTCCAATCAAACGTTTGGTCAAGTTGTCTTGCATTATGTATGAGCGATAATGTTTTTAGATCTACCATACCAGATCCAGACATTGGCTTAGACATTTTATCATTGCATTTAATTTCCTTGTTGATAAACATCTCAATTTGAAGGGTCAATGATAGATGCTACCCCTTAACAAAAGATCAAAGACAGCTTTTATCCCTTTCCTTTATAATCATTATAAAAAAAAATTGGGGGATTTTCTAGTATTTTAATCTTTTGATCTGGGAAGGACAAGAGACTGTTTTAAATGTTTTATTTCATGGCCACTAAGAGTGAGTGGTCTACAGTATAGCAAAAAAAAGTGACACATTTAGTCTTTTGTATTTAATTTGCTATTAATTCTTTTTTTGTTTAAACAAATGTATTGCGTGTTTCTTGAAAGACAAAAAGGGAAGCACCATGCCCATATTTTCTAATAGTGTATGCAATTATATTTAAAAGCAAGCAGTAATTAGCCATCACTTTGTTTTATCGCAACATGTGAAAACATTGATTAGCTGGTCTTTGTCACCATGATTATATCGTTGTAGGCGTAAAGGGGGCTGTAGCAGCTGCATGTCTTCTCTCTGATTGTTGGTCCATAATCAACACCAGATTACAATCTTGACCAATGACTAATTCCCCAAAAAGAAACAAAACAAAATGGATAATGTAAAAGGTCTTCACACAATGAGACACAATCCAGTCCACCAGACAGAAGAAAGCAGTTTTATTTCTAATAAAAGGGGGCAAAATTATCTTCTAGGACCGTATATATGTGATTCTTTGACAAATCATAGGCAACTGAAGGGCCATTTTCCATAATGTCATGAAACCCACAAAGCAAACGTATGTGATGCCCTTCTTAGACTTCTGACTAGCAAGAAACGAATATCTTCCAACAAAATGACTTATGATGAAAAGCAGATCAGGGGCATAGTGCAGATCAAATGGAAAGGTAAAATAATTAAACTACAACACTCACAAAAAGATGAAGTCATAAATAGAGATAATTATGGGCTGGTATTGGAACCACATACTTAAACAATATCTACAATATTTTGAATGGGTACATATTGTATACTGAATATTAAACTAAAATCTGGAAGGCTAGTCTACCGTTATACAAAGATTTGCTTAAATTGTTACAATTCTCAACATACTTTTTTTTAATTCTGTCAAAGCCAGATGACATATTCAGATTTTCCATACAAAAGTTTCACATAAAGATCTTTTGTCATATTAAGCATGTTGAGGATCCACAGTAGGCAATTTAAAGCACAGTCATGGTTTCCCGGAAAAGCCAGGTTCCATGCACTCTGGATAAACGGCTAAAAAAGGTGTATACTAAACTATACCTCTGAAAAAGTTAAATCTTGCTAGCTGAACTTACTCCCTGCATCACTAAAATGATTTTGAGGTTACAAGATATTTGTTTTTAAAGTAGTCAGATTGGATCAACTATAGTCTGTAAAAAGGTAATATCTAAGTAAGGCAAATATTGCAAGATATGCTGCATGTTATTAGTTGGAGCTCTTTACCCAAAAGACAACATAAACAATTGCTATTATTATTGTGATTCGTTCATCAAACGCTTTATATCCATATATTTTAGGACCTCCTAAAAATAAAATGCAATGAAATTAATTTCAAAATAGCTATTACTGTAAACATTGGCAGTAAAAACAATGTAAAGTATGATATAAAGTGATGGGTATGTAACAAAAAAAATGGTCTTTAAGAAAAATCTGTGTACACAGTATCATGGTACGTACAAGACACAAAAACATTCAAGGGTTCTCAGCCCCAAATGATCGACTAAATGTTCCATAAAGCCCAGACTGGAGGCAGAAAAAGAGCAAGGCAGACTGTGGCAATGGAGGCATGAAACGCAGTGACCTCCCAGTCGTGGGTTTCGCCTTAGAAACACAAAAGTCGCTCTCCCCTTCATGTGTGAAGAGAAGAGCCCTCATTAACTCAGCACTGCTATCAAAGATTGGCTTGTTAAATGCAGGGTTAGCAGACTTCGCCTAATCCCATTAGGTTGCCCAAGCTTAATCTCTGTTTAATTGTTGAATAAATTGAGTATGGGACCAGGGACCATTTCTATCAAATTGTGTGCATCTTCAACACATTTCAGGGTAATTTGGTTTGTAAATGCACTTATAGTTGCAGATTTATGGCAACCCTACTGAAAGTGACTGTTGTACAAATGTAAAAACAACCATTGTTCTTTGCAGTTTTTTTTTAAATATTGTATATAGGTCAGCAATAAATGAATTAATCACCCTCAAGCTGAAATACACTTAATAACATGACTAATATTTGAATGATTTTATGTACTTTTCAATGGTTAGGGATGTATCTTGAATCCAGTCTATTATAGGGCAAAGCAAAATGTTTCCCTACACATCTGCATGCTACAATAGTCCATATTGACAGGTCAGCACGCACTAAATAGGTTCTACATTATCATATAAGAAATAAATGGGTTTTGAGAGGTATTTAAATAGGATAAACTCCTAAAATATGAATTGATTTGGTCCTTCTGGAAGGACGTGATGTTGCATTCAACCTTGAAACGGCTGGCTGGGTGTTGTTGCTGATAATCAGTGGGTCCTATGAATAGAGAGCAGGAGAAGTTCCAGCAGCCATTGGGTCATTTGCAGATGTATCGAAAGCTGCTTGCTCTATTTTCACATCCCCTCCCCCAGTTCATTCCAGCCTCTACTGTAAATGATTAGCTAAATGAATATTGGGGGCAATTGAAAGAACCGTTCACTGTGAATGCAGCTGGCATCATTGGAGGGGGTTATTGTGTGAACACCAAGGACAAAAAAGCCTAGCTTTTAGAAAACATCCTTATTCTGTTGTTGCCATGACTGCCAACCACATCTGAGAAATATATAAAAGTCTGTGTATATAAGGTTTAAATCTATGTGACCGACGGCAGGGTATCAAAGAATGTGTAATCTATCACAGAGGCCATTGACTACACAACAGCGCCCAGAGTCACTCCATAAAACACAAGACATACAATATGGAAAGCCATGAAATGACCAACAGGGTAATGAAGAAGCTAATGAGGGGAATCAGGACTGCTGCAGAGCCAATAAATCAACATTACTGGGCTAGCAAAGGCACAGGAGCATTCGGTGACAATGGCCAGTACCAGTGAAGGGAAGATAGAATGGCAGGGGGGTTGTCCATGTCATCTAAGTCAATGTCAAGAGTAGAAGCAACACACAGTCACAATCGGCACAATCGGCAAACAAACATATTTAGAACTGTTCTATATAACTGATACACACATAAAGAACTTCATTAATTTTTTGTTGTCTTTTTGCTCATTGCTCTTATAAGTGCTAGTAATTTTTTTTGATTTACTTAACTTAATCACCTTCCTTGAAATATCACATGTATACACATTCTGTGTGTTTTTATATTTTCCACAAATTCTTTAGCTATTTTTTTAAATATCCATCTCGATATCCCTCTGAATCTGCTGAAGTATTTGAGCAATCAATATGACTTTACAATAATCTACATTCTACTGAAGATGTTCTTGTCAGCAAGGGAAAGGAAGGTTAATCGCCTCTTTAGTGCAGTGAAGGTCATTCCAGTATTGCTAATCATGAGACCAATTATGAATACAGCCTTCACGTGGGAAGCAAATGTAATTCAACGTAAGGGAAACTCTCAGTTGATTATTTACATGGCTTACCCATGACAAAGTTTAAAAAATACGATCATACAAGGGTGTTGCAAGGCTTGCACGGCTTCAAACTGCGGTACCTGCTGAAAATGCATAATGTTAAGAATGCTTAAAAAACGATTGAAATAAAGGACTCCAGCCATTGAGGCACACAAGGAACAGTTCGTTCTTAGATTATGTTAAGTGAAGTTTACCTGAGGCAAGAATTGTAGCCTTATGGGTGCTATTGAGAGGGAGGGGGGTGGAGGAGGAGCATCCCCTAGTGCCAGGCGAGGCTTCAGGGAGAGAGTGTGCCCAGGGGACGGATTGGCAGGGATGAGCCCCGGCCATGCACATGCCTGCTGGGGATTGTCTTTTCTAGTCGTCTCTGCCTATGGATGAGGTGATGGGTTGTGCCATTAAATAAATGCACCTTTTATGTAATAAGGCCAGTGCAACGCCCAATCACGCTCTATACAAAGTGTGAAATAGAAATGATCCTAACAACCTCCTGATGAGCAAAAATAATTACTGGGTAACTGGGCAGGCAACATAAATCACACATACACCTGATCAGTAATGTATGTGTAATGTATGGGTCAAATATGAAAGAAAATACTTAATACTCCTACATTTGAATGACAATAGAGGCTATGGAGGCAGTGCTGCAAGGGTGCATTGTGTCTTCTACGGGAGCTTTGGTCAGGGACACTGCCATCCTATTAACATATTCTGAATTAGATGTAAATCGGCTGTTTCATCTCACTCTCTCTAGATTATTAAGGGTAAAGCATGTGCACAAAAACAGCTACCCCCCCCCCCCCTCCCTCCCTCCCTCCCCCAGGGGACTAGGGCTTCGCTGGGTGAAACCCAAAGCCAGGAGCCTGCAGCCTGGAGCCTCTGTTTTATCACAACCCAGACACTCCTAATATTCACTCCACATGCCCCACTCCAGAAGCAAGGTATCCAGCTTGTATTTATAAAACAGTTCACGTAAATGGGTCCGTTTGGCCCTTAATCCTCCCCTAATTAAGTGAGCGGACAATCTGCTGAGGCAGGCTGCTGAGAGCCAAGGCGTAATACCTTACGAATAATGGAAGCACCAGGAGTGGCCCTCTCCCTGTCAGCACATCAGACATACATTATCATTCCACCCTCCTTAACGTGGAGAGGTCAAAAGAGATTTTTGAGCGTGCAGTCTTTTCTTCCGTTTAATATGGGTAACAGCTTGGACGGTGCTTTCATTGAGCTTGAAAAACAATTACACTTCTTCGTTTGTCTCCCTAAAACAAATAAAATCTAAACGGGTTTCGCCCTCTTAATTTCCCCTGTCACAATCTATTTTTTAACAACACCCCCTCTGAGAGACAAGCAGATGCTTATTACCTTCATGTAATATTCCGAGGCTGCGCATGGGGAGGGGAAGGTTTGTTACAAAGATTCTTTTTTGTGCGTTTTCCTTTTATAAATAAATGGATGCAGTAAGCAGCATACAAGTAGTACCATGAGGGAAAAGGGATTAATTGTTATTCACAAGAATCGCGTGACCTACTTATTAACATTTACAATTCTATCCTCTCTAATCCGCTCAGAATCAAATCTATGCAGCGTCGGTCGGCAAATTCACTGTACTGCTGCATTAAAAACACAAGATGCTATGCTATAAAACAATCAGTTGACTATGATCTTAGCCTATTCGATTAAATTGATGGTGCCCCCGAGTACAGTTCCCTAATTTAGCAAAATACATTTATGCATGTATTCTTCATTAAAAAATCTGAATTCCTATTGCTATACAGTCTTGAATATGTTGAATTGTTTGGTAATTTGGTACCCCTAGTTTGCGACACTTTTTTAATGTCTATTCTTGGGGTGAAAATTGTACAAGCAAGCTGAATTTAAAGTGTGAACGTGTCACCATCTTCTGGACATAAGGTGCAAAGACGCATAAAGGCAAAAATATTGACTACAGACATTCAGCAGTCACACAATTGAACGTATATAAAGTAAAAAACATGCACCTGAATTATGGGACAAGGTTTTGGGAATATAAGGGTTACATTTATAATCAAATACTAACATAACATTGAACAAGAAATTCATATGAACGTAAATATAAATGTATAAACATGGTATTCTATAATAGATTATTCTGTTCCGTTCTGTTCTATTCTATGTCATAACATTTTGACAATTATTAATAATGATAGATTGCACTTGATATAGCAATTTTCAAGACACCCAAACATTACACTCAAAAGGTAGAATCACAATTAAGTAGCCAAGGGGCTGAATTACCCCACACTTTCTCACCACACATCAGTTTTTGACCTACTGACAGTATGGGGCATAGATTTGCCAACAGGGTGCTGAGGGGACGATTATGTGGTCATGATAGATACAAAACCAGCGAGGCAATGTGGATAACACACTGGGGTTGCAGCGATAACAACCAGAGGTTAGAGTGACCCACACTGGTCAACAAATACCACTTCAAGCTGCAACTGGTCTCCCATTTTGCTTAGCTTTAGACAGATGTATTATAATCCAGTCAGATAAACTTACTCTTCTTAAACATTTTATTGAGTTTTATTATCTACATCAGTTTTGGCATGTTTGCGTCTGCTAAGTATTGAAGCTCCCTGCTGTACATAAGCAAGACAACATCCTGAGGCAGGGAGCAATGCACATCAATCCTTCCTTTGAGGAGATAGCAGAACAGATTAGTAGAACAATCAGTAGAACACATTTGGGAAAACAGATAGCAGATAATGACAGCAGTTGGGGTGGAGGTGGGGGGAAAGCCTCCTTACCTCAACCGATAGCACAGAATTTACTGTGAGTATGGATTATTTGAATGATGACCTGGATAATTTTTGTTTGCTGTGTGTAGGATCATGTAGTGTGACAATTTTTTGTCATACATAGGCTTCGAGCTGTCTGTCTGAACTAATTATTGATACACTATAAATTCTTACTCTATATTACTACAGTCACGTACATTTTATAAATCGTAAAAACTGCATTTGATTGAACGAGTTCAAAACATCATGCCAATTTGCTGTTCGCTGCCGACAAAAATGTTTGCTCAGTTGTGTCGTATACATGGTGGACTGCCGTATTATAATAGCTATTATGAGAAATTACATAACACATTTTGTATTTCTTCTTTTTGCCATTTTCCACACCATCTCTCTGGCATCCTCCCAATTGCAACTGAACCGATGAAGATTAACTTTGTGGAAAACATGGATGTACCACAAGAACCATTTAATTATAAAATAAAAACACAAGTGCCAAGGTCCCACACCTGGGGAAGGCTGATGGTTCAGTGAAGATCTTTAAATATCCTTACATGTGTTTATTCTTTTGGGATTTCTTTGCACTTGACAACATTATGAAGCTTGCTATATCCCGGTCCATCATGCCAACACACCCCACAGTTTAGACCTCAGATGGATTAAATTTTTTTAATTATTTTTTTTTAATTTAATGCTCTCTTAGAGCAAAACCTTCTATCAAATAATTATTTTTATTTTCAACGATTTACCAAACTCGGGAGTGCTAAATTGTACTGTACATTGTGTCTCATGGATTGCAAAGCGTGAATTCAGTGACAGAATGCACTTTTTTTTTTACTTTAGTGACAATGTAATCTCAACCCTGTTATTTTTTACTAATCTCGAAGCTGTAAAAGTGAGTTGTGACAGACTCCACCTCAGTAAAAGGACATTTTAAAGCAACTAAAAGCTAAAAGCTGAAACTTGATAGACAACCAATTGCAAGTGCAAATGGTCTGACAGAAAGATGATGTGAATTTGACACTTCCTTATTATGTCTTTGAAATTGAGTTCTGTAAACACTGTTATAGAGAAAACAGACAATGGCATCATGAGACAATGATACAGCATGAAATGACTTAATCGAAAATGCCTACCTGGGAGAGAATTCAGTTTCAAAAATACAATTTACAATCGATGCACAGTAGAACTTTAATAAAAGGGTCCAAACGAAAACGCAAATAAAATGGAATGACTCCTGAATGTGCCTAAAATCAGGGGGATCTACCCATTAACCTACCCTGGGTTGTTAAAGATACCTAAAGTCTAATAGAGGGCAATTTATAACCAGTTAAGCATATCGGCAAGCAAGATAGACATAATTTCTAACCTTTGTTTGTTTGTATATAATATTAGCGACACATTGCATTTTTGTCAGTACAGCCACCCCAATCAGTACACACTGATTTTTAAAAGTGTTCCTCATCTTCAAATCTCAAGGAGAATTATCTAGAAAATCCACAAGGTGGCAGACAACACCGCAATAAAAACAAACTTTCTGATCTAGTCAGTGAGTATATAATAGCACCAGGCACGCAAGGAACAGACAGAAGATCAAAGTTGGTCTACTATGCAGGATGTAAGCTGATTCTAAATGTGCTAAGTTAAAAAAAAATACAGTTGCTTTACGTTCACTTGTCTGGTGGAATAAATTACAACTCTAATCTCAAAGTCAATTATCTCTGCACTTCCGATAAAATACCTTGACATTTTTCTTTTCATAAGTATTAAGTTATTTTTACATGAAAGCACCTTACAGGGCCGTGTTCCTAATTCTACATTTCATATTTATAATTTTACCAATGAACCCAAAGACACAAACGATGGATCAAAGATATTAAAAGGTTTTATTACAACATCTTCTCTCTCAACATCAACTCATGATATTCTATACATAACAATCACAAGTTACAAGTTCACTTCCAACACGACAACACTCTCTTTGAGCAGCTAAGGCTATTCAAAACTAACAAAAACATTAGGAAATGAAGTGCCACAGCTCAAAGTAAAACACTTTGCTTTGTTACTTTGCTTGTCTGAGACATTATTTTAATAACAGTTAAATTCTCGCGGAGAATCATAAACTCATGCAGGTGGTAAATGGCCATGACGGATAACTATTTGATAAAAAAAAGTATCTTTTGTCTCACTAGACTACATAGTAGTTAGCCAGTACATATACAACTATTTAAAAGGATTTTTTTAAAAATGATGAAATGTTATCCTTGAATTAATATTTGTAATCAAATGTTCACAATAAATACAAGCAGAAGTGTTAGCAAACTACCCCATACGTTGCTCTTTGAGTAACAGGAATAATAGACTATTTGAATTGATTGCATCCGAAAGGACTTGAATAAACACGTTTGAAGGGATTTACATGGCAAGAGTTTTGAGGAGCCCTACAATTTCAGATTTTAAATTTAATCCTGCATTGTCTTTAAAACACGATTAATCTTTCTGTAAATTTGAACCATGAAATATATATAAAAACTTATATTTAAACACACTATTACAATATACTACAACATTACTACTGTCTATAGATACTAAAAATGGCAACATCTATAAGCAAAGACGAAACAGCAATATTTCCTAAAGAACAATCTTCAGGCTAAAGCATTAAAGCAATGACCAGTCAGTTACATAAGCAGAAAGGGTATTCCAAAGCTTGATATTTTCAAGCAACTAAGCACAAGAGCCCCATATATTGGGAGAGAAAATACACAATGAAATATCTGCAAGACGTAAAAATTAGAGGTAAAGAAAATATTAATGGCACATCAGCATGTTATGGATAATGTACTGCAATCCTACAATCACTGCTTCAGGAACAATCAGGCTACATGTGGAATGTTAATGAAATAACAGGTTGTCTTACATAAAAGTAAGCTGTTTTTTTTACAGGTAGAGGCAAGTTTGAACATTCAAATCACACAATACTACTAGCAAATGTGTCCAATCTAAACACTGACAGAAAAGTTGTTCAAATTTCATTCTGTACCATATGCGTAATGAAACAGTTTTCTGAACTACTTCTAAAAGCTGCCAGTAGTTAACATACAAACAGAAATCTGTATTATCACAGACTGTGCAAAATGTAAGAAAGCTGACAATGATAGTGATAGTCATAATAGTTTCCTTAATTGTTCTGACCCTAAAGATACTTACTTATTTTCGTTTATTCATATTCATTTTGGTATAAAAAATTACTTGTAAAAAATAATGACACAAAGACAAAACACAAATGAGCCTTAACATACTTTGGTAAGGGCAAAAGGGCTTACTTAAAGGATAATTAAAAACCTTTACACTTCATAGTCAAACAATCAATTGATCAATAAATAAATAAATAAATAAAGCAAACACCATATAAAACAATTAAAATGTGACCATATCACCACTATTACACTTAAAGTGCGTTCTTTTACATTGTCTGTGATTCCAAACGATGCATTTCAAAAAGTCACAAACTGAAACCAAACAGTGGCAAACATACATTAAGAGTCCAAACTGATGACGAGTGGGAGTTTCATTCCTCCCTCCACATCAGTGTGGCTGCTGAGGCAAACAGCGCTCCCTCTGGTGAGCACTGTGGTGTGGTGAGGCGGGCATCAGCTTCCTGAGGGCTGAGTGGAGGCAGCAACCTCTGGGGGCTGGGCTTCCTCTGTGCTCTGATCTGAGGTGGTGGGGGCGGAGGCAGAGACAGCAGGGGTCAGGGAGGTGGAGCTCACCCCGTTGGAGGTGCTGACGGAGCTGTGCTGGATCGCCTCCTTCTGGGGGCTGCCTGGAACTGACATATCTTCACAGCTATCCTCCTTCTCGGTTGCTGCCAAACAAGAGAAAAGACCACCATCAACAACCGGGGACCAGATCTACTAGCAGTGTAACATACAATAAAGTGCGGCTGTAAAAATTGTTTCAGACCAAGCTTTGTTATAAAGATGACGTCGACAATTGTAACTGATCGTTACTGTCTACTGATTGTTTTTGTGCTTTTATGAAAGGTGCACAAAGCACAACCTGTGTCTTCAAAACATATTGATAGTGTAAGTAGTATACGTCCTACTTTAACAATACTCATCATGGAACCTTCTGCCCCTTTTTACTTAGAGGTAAAAATCCCATTCAAATTCCTTCCAACATCATAAGGTACATCAAGGCATGTGGCAATGTTTCCTGTCCCTAACTGCATTCTCATTTGTTTTTTGTTACCTTGCCAACTACTGCCGCGACAGATGATTACAGCACCTGATTTTAATGATGCTCACACTGGAGAGTAGGCAAGACTTGGAGTCGAAATGCCACCAGCTGTTAGGCAGTTGCATTGAATTAATTGGATCCCGATAGAAAAAGAAAAAAATTACTCATACCCTGTCTCGTAAAGGAATAAGGAGCGCTCTGATAATTAATATTGCTAATGATGTGGAGTCAGTCGAAATGGCGCTTGGTAATTACAGATAGGCTGTGGTATTTGAGAAAGAGAGATAGCTCTGTTTCAGGGAGATTGTCATAAAGCCATATTTAAAAAGGCCTTACAGGCAACTGACGCTTCCATTGCCTCTTTATTGACTGGAGTTTGATTGGGTGATTTAGTGCAACAGAATGCCAACACACTATAAATCGTGTTGCTAGTGCTCCTCAGCAGTAGGTGGTTGCCGTCCCAACCCCCACCAAGTAAATCAACCAAGGGGGTTTTGTTCAATGTTCAACTGCACATTATGGCTCCTAATTCCATTAAGCACACGAGTGGTAGGCGGGGGGTGGCTACCTGGATTGCTAGCTCCCAGAGCATCCAACTCTCCTTTAACCCCTCCCCTCTCCATTTCTCATGCTTTCCCACCACAGGCAGATGGACAGCTAAGTCTGCCAAGAGAGGCCTGGCGGGTTGGGAGGGCAGGCCAAATCATTTCCCCCCACCTGCCTTAGCTGCGCCCGGGCAGGATGATGAGGAGTTCCACCAGACAGAGCTGATGAGGCCTCTCAGCAAGAAAAACCATGTTTGGAATCTTAATAACATACTGTCCACCTTATGCATAGGCGAGTTCTGAGTGGCCACTTACAAGCCCGCAAAGACTACTGTCACACATGGGCTCAACGCAACCTTTCTTTTCAAAAGCCAGACAAGCCAAAGCAACGGGAACTGGGACAAGACTATGTTTTCCTCGATGGGTTGAAGTGCTGCGAGCCGTCATCTTTCAAGCCATTTGTAGATCCTGCTCCAAACCGTAATGAAAACACCAAATGAGGCCTGGCGGTGACAGACCACTCCAGCCCGGATGGCATCACTCCCACACTATACGTGAGGCGTGTCAGTGGGAAGGTTGACAACAGGGACGCATAATGAAAAGCCCAGCCTCGGTGCCCATCCCTAGATGAGATCCTCTACGCAGGGTTTTCGAGCTCGGAGCCCTAATTGAGTCATTTTGGATGCAATCATTGTCAATACAAGTCGGCCGTGGTGCCCTGAACGCAGCACAGATGTGGCTTTGTGTACCTCCTCTGCATACCAGCTCAACTTAGAGAGCGGCTAAGTTATGAGTAAGAGCCAAGCTGACAACGATACAGAGATGCAAAAGAGAGCGGGCTGTACAAGAGATCCCTGAGAGGGGGGAAATTATAAAAAACATATATTTTTTTAACACGAAGGCTTGCGCAGAGACTGGTTGAAATCTGGCAGGCATTCACATTCACCAAAACTATCAGACCGAATCCACCACAGATATCCCGTCTCCGACAACTGGCATTAAAATGGAAAAAGGACGCATATGGCATTTTCTCCTCAACAGATTTGCACGTTTGAAGAGGTATCATCAAAGATAAGCTATAAGATGAAGCTTTAATTGCAGACACCAATTTCTCAGCATGCAAACGCCAGACAGTATTGTTGCATGATGAAAGAGACAGGCTCATAATTCTCTAAAGACACCCCTACCCCAACCAACAAAAAAAGAGGAACCCTGCATTTTGAAAAACAGCATTGAAAGGATGGAGTGTGGCTTGGTGGTGAGTGGAATCAAAGTCACCAGAGTGTCTGTGGAATGAAAATCATAGGGAACCTTGAGGAACACGATGCCATGGCTGCGCCTCACGAGGTATCCAGAGTTGTTGGAATCCTCACCCATCGCTTTTCCGAACTTGAACAAAGTTACCGTGGCGTGGTGTTTTTCATCCGCTGTTCAGAAGTTCTAGGGCTAGGTGTGGGTGATGAGTAACGGGACGTGTTTATTCACTGAGATGCTGGACTTCCTTTTCCGACAGACCCTGGGGCTGAGGATAATGGAACATTACTCACTGTGATAGCCAGATTTCTTCTGCATGGCGGTTACAGGGCAATCTTTATGAGCCAGAAGAAGCTGCTTGAGTTGAGCCACTTCGTTCCTCAGCAGGGTCACTTCACTCTGTGTGGGGGGACAGAGACAGAAGAGGCACACTCCATGAAATGGTCTCTAAAACAGACCTGGCGAATAATAAACACAAACACACACACACACACCATCCGTTTTGAATATTCTGAGGACAGACCAATAGCATTGTGTGCTGAACAGCAAGTTCAGCTCGACATGCACCGGCATTTCCCCAGCTTGGCAAACCATTTTCCCGTGCCTTTGATCAAACCATAAAACTAAACACTATTTACAACAGCACATAGATCATAGATCGACATCTTCACTGAAACATAGCAAAACAAACTTTCACCTGAGAAACAGAAAACAATGACTCATGATGACCAGGGGAATAGGATATGATGCAATTAGCTGTTCCATAATGATGGAGCCTGTTCTGACACACGCAATTTGGTGCATATCAAGGCTTTAGTGTCCCGCCTTTCGTTCGAGTTTTCAGTGTTTTCTCTTCATTTAGCCTAATCTGGATTTATTTGATAATTCCCGTTTTAAGACTAGATTCATACATTTTCTTTTCTTTTTCTTTCTGGAGAAAACGTGACTTGATAATAATAATTTAAACAGACAAAGAAATAGGTGAAATATAGGCTACTGTACATCAAATAAATGTTTGTTTGTGTGTCTGTCAGAACAGGTCCTGAGTATTTGCTGAAAGGCAGTGAGTTGAGATTGCTGTATAAGGTGGAGTGAGGTTGGCGTACATGCTGTCATGTTTGCAGTGTTTCCACTGCACATGGTCACGCCCCATGTGTCAAGCAATAATTAAAGAAAGATTTTTATATTAATCACATTCGTACCCTTGCCATTTTTGTCAACATCTATTCCAAAATGTCTCCAGAAGGCAGACTATTATTACGCTAGACCAGAACTTGGGGTTATTAGTCACAGGGGTTTCAGAACCAAACTAAAACGCATAGGAGCCGAACTATGGATGACAGACCGAGCAGTTTGGTTTATTACCAAAACCATGCCACCCCTCGCCCCCCTAACCCGCCTGTGGCCAGCACATTTGTCAGGAGGTGAGCTGTTCCGATTGTCAGCACAACTTTGCGAACGTTGCTGAGATTTACACTCTTCTGTCATCAGTGTTCCAGCGGGAGCATGGGATTTCTGCATGCTGTAAAAGAGGGCCACATTACGCTCAAGGTGACTTTAACAGGATTTAGAGCAGCCAGGGGCCGACGGAACACTCCCATGGCAGATTTAAACTCTCTCCTCCTTTGAAAGGACTGCGGGCGGCTTAATCTATTAGTCTAAAAGCGGCCAATTTATTTGAATCCATCTGTTTAGGTTGGCTGGTGTTGGCAGGCTTGAGCTGGTGGAGACAGATTTAAACACAGCTGGTAGGGTCCTGTGTATCTCCAGCACCATGTTCACTGCCTCCTCCTATCCATTCAAAAACCACTGCTGATGCTGCTGCTTTGTGCTGCAAAACCACATTAACACATTCCATTCCCCCCCCCCCCCCTCTCACACTTGTTCCACGTTTTATCTCATTTGGATGAGGCGACAGGAGGTGGTAGGGACATGGATCAGACACTTGCTTTGTTTCGTTTCTCCCTTGTCCAGATCTCAGCAGCGACGCTGGATTAGCAGTTTAGTTTGGCGGTAGGCTTTTCCCCCTTCCCTCTTTATCTCAAGACAACCAATTGTTGATTAGCATCATTATTACACTTTGATGTAAATATCAATGAAAACATTGTCCAAGCATCTTTTCCTTGCCGATACAATGGCGTCATAATGACTTGAATGCACCTCGCTGCTATTTTTTGAAGTTCTTGGGAAGTTGAACTAAGTTTGTGAATAATAAATAGAATGTGAGGAGGCAGAGTGTGGCTGGCGGTGAGGCCGGGGAGCCCTGTGGGCTGCTTGCTCTGACACCTCATTAAAAAGCCAGTTAAGGATGATGTTAAAGTAATCGTGCATCATTAGAGCCGGCTCCGGCGATCAGCTGGGCCAATGTGTCAGCATGGGACTTATTACAAAAACTGCAGCCCTGATTAATGCCTTCATATAAAGAACACTTTCATTCTCTGACATTCAATTTCACCGCAAGTTGTCCTGTTCTTCATAGTTAACAGTGCTGTTCTCCATCTGCCCTGCCGTCGCCCACTCCACCCGTGTTCCTTCCGCCCCCCTCCTCTTCCTCACCCCCCCGCTCCCTCCACCTGGATCTGCCTGTGTTTATTTAACCATTCACAGACAAATCAATGACAATAGGTGTCAGCTCGGTTTAAAACATTATTAATAAGATAAACAAATTTCCTCCCTCCCTTTGCCCCTTCCTCCACCCCCCCTCTTCCTCCCGCGTCTTACTCGGCTCTTCGAGACAAATAAGACAGCATGCAAATAAACAGCACATCTCATTTAATTGTCTGGAACACCGACGTGCTGCACCCCGGCTCACACTTATCAACAGAGACAACAGTTACATGAACTGTTTCGAACTTGTCAACATCGGATCCTAATTGCTTCCTGCGAAATGAAGGTTCAAAAAGACACCTTTCCCTGAGAGAGTTTCGGGGGCCACTCGGTAAGCTGCCGCGACAGAAGTGAAGACACGCTTGTGTGCAGCTGACATCTGGAGGATACATCTTTATTGACAGGGACGTATCGATGGAACGGGGCTCTGCCGAGCGCCACTGTCACACAACAGCCCTTCATAATCGGCTTTAATGACTTCATCACCACAGACGAGAGGAACGCCCGCACGCACATGCACGCGCATACCCACACCCACACACACCCACACCCACACCCACACACATACACACACACACAATCACAAAGAACACACAAGCCAAACACTCAAACATGCAAAGTAACACACAAACACACAAGCTGTGCAGGTGCAAAAGGTCTAGGGCTGTGGCAGGCGGAGGCGTACCTGTAGTTGTCCATTGGTAGAGTTGAGGTCGTCTGCTTTCTTCTCCAGGGACTGAACCCACACCTTCCTTTTCTGTCGGCACCGGGAGGCAGCGGCTCGGTTGCGCTCCAAGAACTTGCGTCTCTTTTCATCTGGGTCCTCGCTTGTGGCTCTGCGCCTCCGGCCCCCAGTGCTGGGGGTGTGCTGGGCCGGGGGTGCTGGCGAGGCCTGTGTGCACATCACACTGTTGAAAGTGCTTGGACAATGCTAGGACAATATTAAAGTACATGGACAAAATTATTCCCCAAAACACTACATGTTAAATGGCCCAGTACAAAATATTATACTATGCCAGAGAACTCACAGGTGTCTCGGTAGTGGACGTGGCTGGCTGCTGGAGAGACTCGAGGCCAGGCTCCTCTTGTGGGGCTGGGGAGGGGACAGGGACAGTGGCTGGAGACGGAGCAGGACCTGCAGGGGCTGGAGCAGGGGCAGCCGTGTGGGTCACAGTGCTGCTCTGAACATCAGTACCGTCTCCATTGGTTACCTGAGGAAGCTGCTGGCTTAGCACTGCTTTCAGCTTCTAGAGGGATAACGTATCAATAACATAATAATATGTATCACTTTAATATAAAAATTCATCAGTTGTTCAATAAGACAAATACTATAACAGCACCCCAAAAATTGGCATAAAAATGTCCTTAGCTTAGAAGTCACAATAGAACATAAAATAGAACCCCACAAAGTATAAAAAAACATAGACATCATGTTAATTTACATTAGCTGTCATGTGATGGCCATACTCTATCTCCCTGATGAGCTTGTGATTTCCACTTGTCAGGGAGTCTCTCGTGTATACTGTTTGAGTTATAATATTTAATATGGCAGCCCCCCATACGCTGTGACCAACCCCCTACCATGTCTCTAGGCATCTGTCAGACAAGTCATAAAGCTTAATTGCTAACAAAGTCACAAGACATAGCCTGCCAGAGCATACATGATTAAATCCTAATGATGAAGCAGCACATGTCTGGTCTACTATTATTTTTTATATCATAGCCATACTGTATAATGTAAAGGAAAACCAAAACATTTAGCCGTCATGGTGTATGTAACGAACACATAACAAGTATGGCCGCCGTGCTATGCCGTCGAGCATATGTGCAACACTTCCACACATGAAGCATCTCTCCGCAGATAGGCTAACAGCCTATAATTTACAGCCCCTGAATCCTGGCGCATCAAAGCGCTAGTAAACAAGCTGAAGGTGAATGAGCCTTCTCAGCCGATAACAAAGTGAGTGGGAATACATTTACATGGGAAAACAGAGGGCCACATTATTCTAACTACTACCTTTGCCAGACCAATCGATCTACCAAATTAGTTTATCCTGTAATACCCTTCCAGAAGCTCTTCTGGCAGAAACAAGATATTATTCTCCTGGAACGACCCATAGAAGGAGAAAAAAGCCAGTCAGATTCATATTTCATTGCTGCCACAGAAACCTCATCAGTGTAATAACCCTCCATCTCCTGGGTGTTATTCAACCATCTGCTACTATATTACTTATCTTTATTTTGCAACTAATTAACAGCATAATCTTCTAAATTCAGCAAGTTAATTATCATTATTGTGGTCTTTGCAGCATCATCAGTCCTTGTAAAGCGCCGTCTCCGCGCCCCTGGAGAGCGGGGTTGGGGCGGAGAGCAGGGGGGTGCAGGCTGGGCGGGGGTCTGTTTTTCTTGACGTGGGCTCATTAGGTGTTTGCTGATGAGCAGAGTGCGGCTGGGGGTGGGGGATGACGAGATCGCGGGGGGGGGGAGTGGGGGGGGTTTACGGGTCAGGCAGGATTTTGCTGAACAAAAGGTTCCATGCCGGGTGAGCTGACTGGATGTGTCTTTCTGAGCGTGTGCCAGGATGCCCCCAAATGGCTCCTGGCGGAAGCCCCCCTCTGGTTGGCCCCGGTGATGGCATGCTGGGCCCAACGCTGTCTCTGCGTTTGTCATCTTGGCACCCCCCTGTACTCCAAAATAGCTAACCGCCCCTCCCCCTACAAACACGCTGGATACCTCACAGCAGCCCCCTCCTCACCAAGGTTTACCTGTTAATTTTCAGAGGGGTGGCGTGCTGTGAACACTTACAGGTTCTGTGATCCATGCTTCATCACAGTGCCACTGATCTCCCTAAGCACACTTAATATTGCTGCCCCTCAATGAGCCCTCCCCACGCCGAGAGGAAAGGGTTGCACACTTAATATAGCCAACTTGATAAATATAAAAAAAGGCAGTGTTTCTTCTGAATATTCTGTTTACACAAAGCACCCTGTGAAATGACACACAGATGCCTTCCAGAAATAAAAAGACTTGTATTGCACCTATTAAATGCAGTTCAAATCAACCTCCACTAGCTCCCTCATCTGGTCGAAGTGAGCAACAACCTAAACATTGATTTGGTGCCTGCTGTCATTATTACCGGTGGAGCACATCATGTAAAACAAGTTAAAAACTGAAGTTTAAGAACAATATTAAAATAATAATAACAAAGAAAAACGTGTCTACCGGTTTAGAGTCTGATTGGGCAGGCTGAGGCGAGGGAGGTCCTGGGATCCCGGGGACGTTAGGCACTATGGTGACGGGTCTGACAAGCTGACACAGAGAACGAACACACACACACACACACACACACACACACACACACACACACACACACACACACACACACACACACACACACACACACACACACACACACACACACAC
>JAVQJS010003365.1:0-10314 GCA_036024795.1 Galaxias rostratus | reverse complement strand
AGAGAGAGAGAGAGAGAGAGAGGTGGGATGTGGTTCAGTGAGGATGCAGCTGGGTGAGAGAAAAAGGATTTAGTCACACCGATGTGAAGAGCTGTTGTCTTTTATGGTGGTAAAAGAGGGAGGGCGGGAAGGGCAAAGAGAGGAAGAAAGAGAAATGCATAGCACAAGAGAGATCGAGATTGAAGCATTAAAGGAAGACAAACAGACAGACAAGGACTTAAGAGGCCCAGTGAGACAGAAAGCGTTGGCATTACAGCGTGCAGGTAACAGGAGGCCACCTCTGCTCACCCACACATTCTCATCGCCTTAGCTGTTTGAGCTGAGCACGGTGGGAATGTTAGACCGGATAAATGAAAACACAGGCGGGTCCCAGAACCATATCTGCCGTCTATCTCGACAGGCTGGCCGAGGCACTGAGCCCACTGATAGATAGACAGAGTGAAGGGTGACCTCATGGGAAAGTGTTACTGGTCACCTCCACAGGCCCAGGATGTGAATAATGAAGGAGTTGATGATGGACGGCTGAAGCCATAGAAATCAATCTCCCGCCCATTTGGCCACACCAATGGTATGTGTGTCATGTGTGAGGCGAGTTGTATGACTTCTTCAAATGTAAATGTATGGTCTCTAGATCAAACCCCTTCATTCCTTACCTGGCTTCCTCTTGTATGGGAAACATTTGGTAGATTAATGCATTGCTGATAGAGGGAGCTAAACAATGTTAACAGAATGATTAATTTGGCCCTCAGTTTAAGCAAAAGGCTGAACTTTTTTTCAACCAAAGCATTTATTGAACCACTAAAGTGTAAAAATGTCACACACATACATAATAATAATAATTATTATCATCCATCCATCCATGTTCAGAACCGCTTATCCTATGCAGGGTCACGGGGGGGCTGGAGCCTATCCCAGCTGACTTTGGGAGAGAGGCGGGGTACACCCTGGACAGATCGCTAATCTAATTATTATCATATAATCCTTATTGTTATCGCTATTATTATTTGTATTATTTTTTATATTGTAATATCAAAAATAGTATATAAACAATAACAATAAAGGTTATCACAATAAAAAGTGTCATTTCTATATTTTGAGTCTTCAAACATCTCTGTCAAATAACAGAATACAGTCACAGGCATCCTCTCTGGCGGAAAGAAAACAATGCTCAATGGTCCAAATAAGAGGCTGGCGCCAGTGATGGTTATGGGAAAACACATAAGGAAGACATAAAAGGACAATCCTATCCCCTGTAGTAATGAACAATAGAGTAGGAACATTCTGCCGTCCAACTTTATCTGATGGGGACGCTGCATGGGGGCATGGCTCGGTGTAACACTGGCACACGTTGAGCTGACAAAGGAAAGCGACACGATGAAACCATGGAAGAAATGGCTTTTTGGGGGGATCCCCTTTTAGGTGTGGACAGATGCCCGTCATTTTGTAGAATTTGCGTGGATCAAGATTCATTTTGGTTTGGCAAGCATCTTGGCCCACAATCAAGCAAAGGAATCTGTGTGCCACACACACTCTGCGGCGCTCTGCGATGACTTGCATGACGCACCATGGTGAGATACAATCTGAAGCTTTCAACCCCCAAACGTTTTTTTCAGGACTTGTTTTTTTTGGTTCCTTATTGACTTCTTTTTCTCAGGTGAAAGCAGAGAAACGGGATACGCACATGGGAAACTGTACCACCGGGTGCGAGTGCACACTACAAAGGCATCTGTTGTTCAGCGGAGTCATTGTGTGCAATTTAATGTCTCCTAAATACTTTGATTGTTGACATTTTCAGGTGCATGCTGAACATTCCTTGTGACCGTGCCAGCGACCGCAGCGCAGGTTACTGTTAAAGAAGAAAAGATTATTGGCTTTGGGAGAGGATTGCCAGGGACACAAACACAAAGAGCAGTGCACTATGTGTATCTCTGCTTGAGCCCTTAAGTACTGGCCACAAATTCCAAAGGAATCTGTTATCCATTTCTATTTGGGGAAGCAACCACGCATGACATCGCCGTCCAGAACCGACACCCTCCTCCATTCCATCCCAACCGTGACCGCCACAAAAGCCTCACCTGTCCACCTTTCAATCCTACTGTAATGTTTTTCTCCACACAGATCAGTGGGACGATAAAGAATTTGACTTTTTTTTTGTGAAAGGGTGGACTTGTGGGTGGGTGGGTGGAGGGATAAGGGTTCCAGGTCGCGGCTCCTATACAACCATGCAAACTGAGGTAATGGCTGTCTGGATGCCTCTGGCCTTACCTCATGCCTGCTGCCTCAGTGATCTCAGCCACCGCTCTCCTCTGGCCCAGGGGCGTATCAGCTCAGCCAAGGTTTGAGTGGCTCGCTACCCTGGAGTAACAGGCTGATTAGATTGGGCCTCCGCAGAGGGTCTCAGGGGTTATAAAAGGTAAAGGGCTGGCTGGCTCTCTCACAACAGACTCAGGCCATTCTATTTTTATTGGTTGAGTCATTTGCTTTGGCAGACGGACAACGTGGCAGCTTCAAGTGAGCGTAGCTGATGAGGAACTATCGCTGGGCTCGTGTGCGAATGTTTTGCCTCGAGGGACAGTCGTTCCACTGTTTTAGATTTCTTATGCTTTTCACTACGTCTACGTCGGTGCCCCCACCACGTCTCTGAGGGCAGGTGCAGCAGCTTGCTCTCTCTCAAATCACTTATCAGTGATGATCTCCTGGTCCCCTGCCCTGCCGTCTCTGTTTATCGGCTGTGTTTGTTCTGGATCTGCTGGTAGGGACCAGGCGGGATTACTACCGGGTGAGTAATGGGCCTCGAAACAGGGATGGACTGGAATGCCTGGCATGCTTTCCCAACACCACCGGGATCAGTGGATGCCGTGGCGTCAGCCGCAGGAAGATTCTCCATCCCGCATGCGAGAGAGACTGGCGTTACGGGGGTGGACGTAGTTGTAGTAAGTCGCAGGGATTACCGCTTTATCTGGGCTGGTAAGGGCTGAGCAGCCGTGACGAATAAAGATCAGTTTTTTTAAAACGGTTTGTGTGTGTGTGCACTGTGGCTAGCGGGTTTGGATGGCCGTGGATTTAGCAACGACGGCTTGCTGTTTCCAGAGTGGGTGAATGTGAACGCTGCGTGTGGACATGTTGTTCCAACCCGACCAAGTATAGCACCTCGACGTGTTTCAAATAGTTATGGTGACGGTTTAAGACCTTGCCGTTCTGGCAGCTCTCTCTCCAGCGGCGCATCACAACACGCGTTTTACGACTCCTGACTCCTCGTTGATCCCCCACTAGAGCGGTGAGCCTGTTCTAATCCAGGGACCAGACAGTGTGTCTACATCTGTGCGTGTGTGTGTAGATGGGCACGGTGTGTGTGTGTGTGTGTGTGACAGATGTCAGCTACACACACACACGCGCACCCACACACAAAGAAAAACACAGTATGTATTAAATCAAATGTACATCGCAAAACAAAACAATTGCCACAGGGCTTGTTATAAAAACACAGTCCCTGTGTACTGCACACACGTTGAGGTAGACAGAGCTCATGCGGCCCTGAAAGCCTCTCCACTCTTGTGGGCTTTGGTCAGGGGACGGCAGCGGCCCGACACTGGACCGACACGAGACACAGGTGTGCCCCATCGCATGCAACAGCTCAGGGCGTTTGGCGTCTAGCTCAGACATGACGCTCCTTCACGGTGGGGCCTTAGGCCATGAGTGATAGCTTTCTGCCCCGAGAAATGGATATGTTGTGAGTTTGAAGGGGATGGGTGGATCAATTGGGGAATGTGAGCACACAGTGAGGAACGTACGTCAAATATTTAGGCGCACAGACTATTTTAGACCAAAAACTGAACAATAGGGCCATAAACCTCTGTTCAAATGTCAATTTGAACAAATCAAGCAAATTTCTCTGGGACATGTATATAGTTGTTTAGCAAATGTCTGTGCTGTTAAAACAAAAGAGAATCATTTTTGGCTACTTTTTTGCTTGATAAAAAGAAGTTTCTCAACTGAGACTGTCCAGATCAAGGCCAGCTGTCTAAAGGGCTTGATAACATGTTTGGAAGGGGGTGACAAATCAAAGGCCCTATTTGTATTTGGAGGTTACTTCGGGTGTTCCCCGTAGCTGTGGGTTTGGACACCGTGTGGTGGTGGTGGTGGTGGGTGGGTGTGTGTGTGTGTGCGTGTGTGTGTGTGTGTGTGTGTGTGTGTGTGTGTGTGTCCGCGTGTGTGTTTGTGTGTGTGTGCGTGTGTGTGTGTGTGTGTGTGTGTGTGTGTGTGTGTGTGTGTGTAAGTAGGGCTTGTTTGTTGAGCCCTAAAGAAAACTGGTGGCAGGATATTGAAGCGAGAGTTACAACACCATGGTCATGTTTTCCTAGCGGTTTTAATGCACAGGGTCAAAAAGTCAGACTGGCCAATCGGGGAGAAATTCTCAAGACCGCCGAAAGATTATTTCAGCATTCCTGTTGAGTGACAGACCGGCTGTATAGGAATATAGGGAATAAACCTTGACTCGGACTCTGGCCCTGTAACTATCTACACGGAGGGGAGGCGCGGACAAGGATGTGGAAGATAGCAGGGTGGAAGACTGGGCGTTGTCTAGGTAGCCATTACATGCCCCTGCATGCTCATCCCGGGCGGGCCCCGTTACAATGGACGGGCCCCTGTGCCGTCAACTAAGCCCCTTTCGAGGAGTGGCCTCCTCACTGGCGGCGGTCGCTGGGGCCAGACTGTATGCCGCATTACCATTAAGGGGCTTACTTGAACCCGTGGTGGAAACAACGCAAATGCCTCAACGGGGGCTTACCGCGCCACAATCCCCCAGCTTGTTTAAATGTGTGCGTTTTTAAACCTCTCCTAAGTCAGCCTCTAAAGCCATCCACTTAGCAGACCTGGAGGTAAGGATGTGGGAGAAACGCTCGCCAGGACAGGCCGCCGGGATCCAACGGCGTGATCTGACACCCGCGGAATGCCACGGCGGAATGTGTCGGAGCCACCATTATATTTTCTGAACTGAGAGTATGCTTGATAATATGTGAGTACCGTGTCTCGTTGAGGGAACGCTGCCCATGGACCACTTGCTCCTGTCACGTTTCCAACTTGCCAACTTTAAGTCATGTTGCAGCCAATAACCCCATTGTAGCTAACATCATGTCCAGAGAGATCATTTGAACCAAAAATGACCATGTGTAACTTAAATTTGATATCAAAAACATGAATTAATATGCATAGAAACTTCCTGTAAAAAGCTGGTTAACTCTTTAGAATGACAGAACCCCACAAAATGTGACGTTGAGACGTTGGTGACAGAAAATCGAGGTTGACCACAGAGGCTGACGGTGACCGCAGGGCTCCACCTATCAGAACCTCCCAGATGACTCTGGCTGTGATTTGAAGACGGCCGTCACATGAGCCAACAGAAATGCCAGGGCATAGCAAGTGAAACCGTGGAAGATGCCCCCCCCCACACACACACACACAACCTCCCGTCGCTAATCCGCAGTGTCGCGGCTCTCGCTGTCGGCCGTGGGGAGTCAGGGTGACGTGCCGCCCGTAGCTTGTGTTGACACACACCAGGCCTAACCTCAGACCTTTCCATCCAGGAAGTAAATAAACATTGGCCCAGAGAGCTGATGAAGGGAAAAAGAGGGGGGGGGGTGCTGCTGGACTGAGAAGACAGCCGCACTGACACTGACCACACACTTATACGTCCTCCCTAGACCAAACACTGCCGCTCTAACATTGGTTTACTAATATTATTCATAGTTGTGCTATTCTTTATATTACTGGCAGAAAGGCCTCATACAGCCTACACGTCATGCTATAATTGATCAGTAAGGGGGTAGTCCTGTCAAAAAATAAAGACAGGGTTTTTCTGTTGATGGTCTCCAGCCTCTGTCAGCCATTTCCCCGTTCTGAGGTCATTACTTAGACGCAAGAATTCAGAGCTGTGGTGATTCCGGAAAGTTCTCCAGGGGCTGTCGTCAAGATAAACGGGCCCATTGTCTTCTCATAAAGGTGAGGGGACTGAGACCTGAAAAGCACCTCTCATCTAAACCCCTCTTTCTAATGGCTGCACTTGACATGCAGGGGACTGTTCCCCAGGCTGTGAGTGAAGAGGTGCTGGCGGGCCGGAGGGGGGCACAGCAAAAGGGGGAAGAGGAAGATGGTTATAAAAGAGTGAAGAGAGCACAAGCAAGGTTAGGGAAATTGAGGGAGGAGTGGGTGGGGAGTAATTATAGAATGTGAGGGAAAAGTAGACGAGTATAAAACAGAAACGCATATATCGGATCCCGCGGCAGGAACGGTGAAAGTAAAAAAATTGGCACTATTTGTCAGAAATGTGAAGTAAATGTGAAGTGAAGTCAATACGTGAAAACAATGGGTTCATTACAGGGAAGGAATTGTGATTCAACGCTTTACTCTTCCTCTAGCTAATTGTTTATTTGTTCTATTGTTTTAAATAATGGAGCCCCACCCATTCAGAAGTCAGCCAAGAAGAGGTGGGGATTAATTATTGTGTGTAGCTTGCTGCGTGTCATGTGCAGATGTTTGGGCACGTGTTTTAATGCTCACTTTGGCTGCATGTGTAGCAAACAAGTGTCAAGGTGTGCGTTTGTGGTGGTGTTTCGGTGTGTGTGTGTCGTTCAATCTGCCTGCGGTCTGTGTGTGTGCGTGTGTGTGTGTGTGTGTGTGTGTGTGTGTGTGTGTGTGTGTGTGTGTGTGTGTGTGTGCGTGCGTGTGTGTGTAGGTGTGTAGGTGCAGGGGGCAGGCGGAGGGGCTGGAATCCTAACGGCACATCCTCCAGAGCCCAGTGCGTCGTGCGAGGGGAATACCAAGCTGGGGGGAACAATGGGGAGAGGGCAGAGTCACCCCTGCTCACCAGCTTTTCACAGGGCAAATGCTGCTCTGCACTGCATCACACAACTCCACCCATGGTGACAGGGTTCTCTCTCTTTCTCTCTCTCTCTCTCTCTCTCTCTCTCTCTCTCTCTCTCTCTCTCTCTCTCTCTCTCTCTCTTTCTCTCCTCTCTCAATTTTTCTCACAAAATCTTGCCCCATTGTTGGTAGTATATGAAAGAAAAACAATTTTCTGTGGCCACTGCATGTAAGACTAAACAGAAAGATTGCATTGACTTGGCCTAGACAAAAGATCGAATCAGCGTTTTTTTTTTTTTTTATCTCAAACCTTCAAATAATTTTTCTCACCCAGAATTTTGTTATGGGGTACTATTAAAAATATTATGGCTATTTCATGTATCAATGATAACTTGATTGAATTCACTTTGAGAGTGTATGTGTTCTGTATATGTGTGTGTGAGTGTGTGTCTATGTGTGTGTGTGTGTGTGTGTGTCTTTCTGTGCATGTGTATTTGTGTCATGACCCTCAGCGTCAACTTAACTCTCGATCCTTTCTACTTCAGCCATAAACAACTCAGATGATCCCCCTGCCTCCTCCTCTCGTCCTCTCCCCTCCCTCCTTCCCCTTCACTCCATCGTTCCGTTTCCCTTTAACTGACAGCCCTCTCTATTTAATTTGCTAAATCCTCTGCCGTTGAGAGAGGATAGGAGGCTCCTCAAGCTGCTTGCTTAGTAAAAAGGCTCATATTTACACACGACCCTCTTTATCTACTGCTATGGGCTTGATTTGGGGTTTGTGGTTAACTCCTTAAAGCCCAAGACAGGATCCACGGCTTGTCAGGCTTGTTTTGAATTACTCTAATTGCTTCCCTACAAAAGCTTCTAGTTGCCACAGTGGTTTGAGAAAAAGTGTGCATTATAAGACAAGCCTTTTGATCTCAGAACATTTCCAAAAACGAACACCCTTAGCATGTTGACAATGGGGGCAATTGACAGGCGTGTTTGGAGGCGGCCAAGAAAAGAAGATTATTGTTCTTTGTAGATGTGACCCCATTCGTCTTTTCAGGGGGAGGGTTGAGCCCTTCAAGGAATTTAGGATGTAAAGTACTGTTTAGATGTAAGATGGTAAAATAACCAGCTTTTAAAGAGGAGGAACTGCAGCAGAAAAGGCTTTGAAGAGCAGCCGTTTTTCAAAGAGATCGCGGAACTCCTCAACAACATGTCAAGTACATTTGACAAGCCACATCACCCCCGGAGTCCAACGCACATGAAAGGCAGAGAAAATGAAAACCTCTTAAATTGGGCCTCCGACACATTTTTAACTGCCCAACTTTAATTAGTAACCGACAAATGGTGTGCACATAGACACTTGATGGGACTGCCACCCTTACCAACTCCTCTCCACAAAAAGAACAGCGGAGCAGGGAGTGAGACGGAGAAAGCCATCCGCGGGTGCAATTGTCTCAACCTAAGCAGCTGTCATTCTACTCCACATCATGCATGCTTGATTTTTAGCCATGCTAATTTCTCCTTTATTCTTATCTTTCTTTGGGGGTAATTTTTGGAACAATGCACACTCCAGTGGGTAACAGGACTGCTATTGAGGCATGAGTCCCCAGGGGCCCACGAATTTCTGCCAAGGCAAACAATGGCTCACCGCTGCGCCATGGCCCACTCCTGCTGGTAATGCAGCTTGTGGTTCGCACACACACAAATAAACACACAGACACACTCACACACACACCTACACACACACGCACACACACCCCCACAAACACCCGCCCCCCCCCCCCCCCACACACACACATACACACACACAAAAACTCGCACTCTGCTGCCAAAGGCCGCCCATCCCTATGTGGCCAACCGCGAGCCGGTACCTGGTCTGAAGCCTAGCCCTAGACACAAGTTAAGATGTATGAATATTAGGTTAATAGGCTATCCTAAATGATGACAAACCAAAAATACAATTAATAAATTACTCCTGGCTCTAGAATGCAAAATTCTCTCACAGGAACAAACTCAATGTTGACTCTTTATGTCTGTGAATGAATACAACTCAATGAAATCCCTGATCATCTTTTCTGAAAGGACAGAGACATTCTATGTCTGGTAGCAAGAGGCTTCACCAAGACAGATTTACCAGAAACAGCCTTCCAGTGGACATTCCCCTGGTTCCCGATCGGCGGAGAAGACCCGTCCCCAAACCCTATGCGGTCTACTTTACTGCCTCATTTCCCAGCTCCCCGCACCATTTGGCTCCAGTTGGCCAGCGGAAGCAGGCCGCTGTCAAATGTCCCTGCCTATTAATCTCCTCTCCCCTTTGGAGCCGCAGGGCGAGAGGCTCCTCGGAGGTGTGTGTGTGTGTGTGTGTGCGTGTGTGTCTCTGTGTGCGTGTGTGTGTATGTGTTTGTTTATCTGCCCATCCAGGGAACCAGACCAGGTGCAGTAGGGGAGCTCCCTTCTGAGGTCTTGCGTGAGCTCCAGCAGCAGAACAGCAGCCTGAGGGCCGTGATCGCCCAGATGAGGAGAGACATGGAGGGGCTGAGCCGGACGGCAGAGCCCCCTCCCCAGCCAGGAGCTCCAGGAGCCGCTGCTACTGCCAGCGCTGCCACTGCTGGGGAGGCCCCTTCCAGCACCAGCAGCCAGCAGCCTAACGGACTGATGACTGGGCCTGTCAACCCTGCTCAAGGTCAGTGTGGTTTACGACTCAGAACAGCCAACGGGCCTCGTTCACACACACACACACACACACACCTTACAAGCCTGCTTTGGCACCATCATCACTTTGGGCCGTCACTCCCTCCCACACACACACCCTCCCACTACCTCCCCTCTGTCTCCAACCCTAGATTGCTGGAAGCCTTTAAATAGCCCTAAGAGAAGCCCACTTTGTGTCAGCTCCACAACCCGGGTTTGTGTGTCTCTGTTTGTTTGAGTACCACCCTGTGTGTGTGCGCGCGTGTGTGTGTGTGTGTATATGTGTGTGAGCGTGGGTTAGTCTTGACCTGCTTGGCCTGGTCTCTCTCCGTGGTAACTGTGCTTGGTAACACAGTCAGGTTGCGAAGAGTGAACCTGTTTTCCCTGGACTTGTCACAACTGGCCCAGAAGTGTTTACATCCCCTGGACTTGTCACAACTGGCCCAGAAGTGTTTACATCCCCTGGGCTGTTTTAGAGTAATCGCGCTCTCCCCGTCTTGCTGCGATGCTAACCGTTGGATAGGGGATAGCTTAGCCCCGCTAGCGCTCTAGAATTAGAAGTCATTTTCACCGCGCTATCCCCCATCGGAGCTAACCTTTCAGGGATCGGGTGCACATACTGGGGCGGGGGGAAGACATTAAACGTGACACCTCCTTGGCCTGCTGGCTCAGAGAACGTGAGGCTCTGGGCGGTGGATGTTCTCAAGGAAAGGCCAAGGGGGGGGGGGGGGGGGTTTTTTTTGGGGAAAACCCGGGTAACATTAAAATTAG
>JAVQJS010003364.1:0-12791 GCA_036024795.1 Galaxias rostratus | reverse complement strand
ACATTCACACTTATGGACAATTTAGAGTCACCAATGAACCTGCTTGTTTTTGGACTGTAAGAGGAAACCGGAGTACCCGGAGGAAACCCACGCTAACACGGGGAGAACATGCAAACTCCCCTAAAAATACATATTTGTTTTAAATTGTGAACATTATTATTATTGTGAAACATGTCTCAAATTCTGTCTTGTTGTGCACAGTTTGTACCACTAATGATCCTTTGGCCAAATTTAAGTAAAACATTTGTGCTCATCATTGCTGTTCCAAAATGTTTGCTCTTGTCCACTGAACACCACAAATCCAATCGTAGAACTTTGGACCGACTTAAAGCCCTTCATTTCCCATAAGTAAGCATTTAATTGGGCTTACTAATCACGTTAGCTCTTAGACAATCGAGAAACCTATTAATTTAATTGTTTTACCCTTTAAACAATCATTAAACAGTTACGCAATTTAATCCAAAAGGATTTAACTTTTGCTGTGTGACTAAGGTGATGCCTATATAGAAGTGAAAAAGATTGGAACTGGATATTTTCACAACTGGAAAGTTTGGATAATGTAGAAACTGCACCACATTTGTTCCTATGACTTGACAAACACAAGAATGTCCCCTGGTTGGCAGCACATTAATCTGCAGTTTTCAGTCTACTAGCTGTGAAGGATCCTCTAAAAAGGACATATTTGGATTCGTTTCTTTGATAAATGCGAATAGAAAGACCAGTTTGACAAGGATTAATAAGAGGGGCTTATAGAAAGCTATCTTATTCCTTTTGTTCAATATATAAAACGAGTTTGCTTGTTTGACTACATCTTTTCTAACTGCGAAGCTGTCAGCTGGAAGACTGATTTCGAATTTAGCCCTACTGTACAATAAACAAGACCCATTTAAGACTTTATGAATTAGGCATTTTTTAAAAGACACTATCTTCCTACACTGGTATATTATATTCCACTTCTTATAATGCCAGGTTCTAATACACCTGCTCCTAACCAGAGTAAGAGTCAAACATACAACCATAACTTAACCCCTCTCCAAAAAATTACCCAAGCTTTGTGCTGAGGAGCAAAGTCAAAGCAGCAAAACGTTAGCTCACTAGTAGCTTCACAGGCCCCCGAGGAAGGGTGTCTCGAAAACTTGGCCCAATGTAGACGATGTGGCCATAGCAATGCAGTACTTAATCATCAAAACCATGCGTGCAAAAAATATCTACTAAATGACGTTCATAGTTGTAGTAATTGCAAGATAACAATGCTATACATAAAAGCTCGTTAGCTAAAGTTAGTTTGCGATTTCAATAGCTCGCCATGTCCGCTGTCAGCAGTTCTCCGTCTGACAGCTCCGTACGTAAACGGTCTTTGAGCATACCACTTTGATTGGAAATGATATGCACAAAGAAAGATACGTCACTAGGTAAGCGTACTTAAGCGCCTCAATGCGCTAACTACGCTGCTGAAAGTACGTAACTCACAAATTACGGGGCTACAAACAAACAACCAAGGTAAAATTTAGCATCGCAGGCTATCTAGCGAGCCTTATCGTTCTGCAACGAACATGCGCAATGACAACGGGGAATGCATATTGCTCAGAAAAATATTTTGACACGAGTATCAAAGCACAAAGCACACAAGTACAGTAGGTAGTTGTGCGCATAAAAGCATAACGGACAAATGTAATTAGACAGACAAATGCATCTTCTCGTGGCCCCACACCGGCGAAAGGCCTGCGTCGAAGACAGCTCATGCCCGATTCGCACGGCTCACACTGACAGCATGCTTGTTACGCCATAGAGCTCAGCTTTGAGTATTGTATAGGAATTCTTGAACCATATTCTCTCGTTTTACATATTACAAGAACTTCAGGAAAACCTAAAAATGTCTTTATTTACCTTATTAGTTCGGTTGTCAGCGCGCGCAGATCTTCCTCGCCCCGAATCCAGAACAAACAGCCCCGTTCGACGTCAATGACGTCAGACGCATGGGCTGTCTGAACTTGGTGTCGGACAATTGCACACGAATGTCACCTCGACAAGTCTTTGTATACTTTGTATATCAACAGCAAACTTGTTGGACTCCATCAGGTTATCTACAATCTAGCTTTTCTGCAAGGTTGTGTTCGACGTGTTCATCAAACGATTTTAAAATAGCGCGGTTGATACGGTAGAAGATTAGAGACTTTCTGTGCTGTTTAGCAAGGATTACAAGGATCATTTATACTCCTTTGCTGCAGCTAGCGTCTTGCTAACCAGGCTACGCTACAAAACATGCTTCGTGCTTTAAGGCCGTGGGTGCTTCGTTGCAGAAGTAGACCCCTGGCAAACACAAGATTGTATCATGCTGATAAGGTTGCTAGAGTAGGCTCTCAAACTGACACACAGTCTCCGGAATATCAGGAAAACTTCGAACGGATGCAAATTCTTGTGGACGAATTGAAGATGCGGACCGAGAAGATAAGGTTTGGCGGAGGAGAAAAGGCCAGAAACCTCCACACATCCAGGGGTAAGCTCTTGCCGAGAGAACGCATTGATAGACTTCTCGACCCAGGAACCCCTTTTTTGGAGTTCTCCCAATTTGCTGCATATCAGTTGTATGGAAAGGAGGAAGTTCCAGCTGGAGGCATTATAACTGGAATTGGTCGAGTTTCAGGAGTGGAGTGTGTTGTGGTCGCAAATGATGCTACAGTCAAAGGGGGTACTTACTATCCAATTACAGTAAAGAAACACCTGCGCGCACAAGAAATTGCGCATCAAAACCATTTGCCATGTATATACTTGGTGGATTCTGGAGGGGCAAATCTGCCCAGACAGGCAGATGTGTTTCCCGATAAAGAACATTTTGGTCGCATTTTCTTCAACCAAGCTAGGTTGTCGTCTGATGGAATCTCACAGATAGCTGTTGTTATGGGCTCCTGTACAGCAGGGGGAGCATATGTGCCTGCCATGGCAGATGAGAGCATCATTGTGCGTAAGCAAGGAACAATTTTTCTTGGAGGACCCCCATTGGTCAAAGCTGCAACTGGAGAGGAAGTGTCAGCAGAGGATCTTGGAGGTGCTGATCTTCACTGCAGGAAGTCTGGTGTCACAGACCACTACGCTCTAGATGACAACCATGCTCTCCATTTGGCAAGGAAGGCAGTTAGAAACCTCAACTACAAGAAAACACTTGATGTTACAACGGAAACACCAGAGCCCCCACTCTATCCAGCAGAGGAACTGTATGGCATTGTTGGCGAAAATTTGAAACGTAATTTTGATGTCAGGGAGGTCATTGCCAGAATTGTGGATGGAAGTAAATTTGACGAGTTTAAGGCCTTCTATGGGGACACACTTGTCACTGGGTTTTCAAGAATATTTGGTTACCCGGTTGGAATCATTGGAAACAACGGGGTTCTTTTTTCTGAATCTGCAAAGAAGGGAACTCATTTCATTGAGCTGTGTTGTCAGCGAAACATTCCATTAATCTTCCTTCAGAATATAACAGGATTTATGGTTGGTAGGGAATATGAAGCAGGAGGAATTGCCAAGGATGGAGCAAAGATGGTAACTGCCGTGGCATGTGCCAATGTGCCCAAGATGACTGTTATCATTGGGGGCTCTTATGGGGCTGGAAACTACGGCATGTGTGGCCGTGCCTATAGCCCAAGGTTCCTGTACATGTGGCCCAACTCAAGAATCTCTGTAATGGGGGGCGAGCAGGCAGCTACTGTCTTAGCCACTATCACTAAGGACCAGAGAGCACGTGAGGGAAAGGAATTTACTGCAGAACAGGAGGCTGCCATGAAGGAGCCTATTGTTAAACGGTTTGAAGAAGAAGGCAGCCCATACTTCTCCAGTTCCAGACTCTGGGATGATGGCATCATTGACCCTGCTGACACTCGGCTGGTTTTGGGGTTGAGTTTAAGCGCAGCACTCAATGCACCAACAAAAAAGACACGTTTTGGAGTCTTCAGGATGTAAACACTGAATTACTAACTAACTGCTCAAACTCAGTAGTAAAGCATTTCTAAATAGTATACTTTATAAACACCATATTTACTGAAATTGGTCCAAATTTTTTTTTTGCTTAATTATAGTTTGTAAACGCAGATGTAAAAAAAAAATCAAAACGGTCCTATTGTGGTTGTAAACAACGGCTACTCTTTTCGTGCCTTTCACATGGTTAAATCATTTTTTCATTACACTGGTTAAATAAAAACATTTTAAAATCACAAGTACTAACAAATGTATCATGGATTACTCTACATACAATAAATAGGGATATAAAAATAAATGTGGCTACTTATCGTCAATATAGTGGTCTTTTTTTGTAAACTTATCTACATTTTGTTGTTAAAAGGACCTGGGTAGCAAAAAAAATATAGAATTTTCTATTATTAGAATAGAATTATTGAAACATGCAAGTAGACCAGTGAAGAGGCATTTTAGATATTTCTAATCAAACATTCTTGGTAAATTGTTCTACTCAAATATGTTTTATCCAAGACCATTGTGTGAAATGAAAAGTAAACAGCAATAATATTGTATTACTAACATTTATTGAAGTTGCCCAAAAAAAACGGACTTGACATGTTAACTGCAGGAAAAAACACTATCCCACAAAAAAAAAGAAATTTACAAAACAGACTGATTTACAGTTCAAAGCACGTACTGTTTGAAACCTTTAGCTTCCAACAGAAAATTATACAACATGTGTTAAATGTGTGGGGGTTACATTACAGACTTACAATTTCTCATTTGCCTATAATCAATATATCTTTGAAGTTGACTGTTCTATGTAAACGGTTGATAAAATCAAACGTGTCAATCTCACGTCCCTTGTGAAAAGGTGTTATTCCGAAAACACTTTCAAAACATATCGATACAGAGAAGTTCTATAAAACAAAGGCACAAACAAATTTTTTTGAAATCTAGAAACAAATAAAATTAACATAATTGTAGTTTTATTATGGTGTTTAATGTGACGTGGGGCAGTTTATTGGTCCAGACTGATGGAGATCAAACGGTCAGGGTGTTAAGTCAGTGGTCATTCTATGACTACCACGTCAGAATCCGTTTTCTCTTGTTCCTCCACAACGGCTTCTACTCCCTCATCGAGTTTTTCCTCTTCTGCCTCCACATTTTCTACAACCTCATCAACCACATATCCCTCCTCATCCCCATCCCCAACTTCAAATCCTTCTTCCCCTTCCCCCCCTTCCCCTTGCCCCCCCTCCACTTCCCCCCCTTCCACTTCACCCCCTTCCACTTCACCCCCTTCGTGTACTTCATCCTCCTTTTCCCGCTCTGCATCGCCTTCCTTCAGTCCTTCTACTCCTTCCTCAGCCTCCATCTTTTCCTCCTCTGCCTTATTGGGTTTGGCCACCTCCTGCGCCACTTCTCCCTCAGGCCTACTATCCTTTGTGCTAGGCTCCCCATCTACTTGGCTCTCATTTGTCAGCTCCATCTCAGACACCTCCATTGCCATGGAATCCTCAGGGTCTTGGTCATCTTGGTTACCGAGGAACGGATTCTCACCCTGCAAATGGGACAGACAAATTAAGTGAAAACTGAATCAAAACAATTATTCACAAGTTAAAGTTGTGCGTTTCAGTGTCAGCATCTGCGTACCTTAAGATAGCTCTCAAGCTTCTTGCCAATGACTTTGTGGTTGAGGATGCTTCGTGCCACAGACAGACTGGCCCTCTTGGACTGTTCCATCATACCCTGGAGGTGGGGGGAAGACAGGACCAATTTAGCCACGTAAAAACGCCTCTATCGGAAGATGAAAGACACTGCTAATGTACAAGAGGAGGTAGGTAGGCAGCGGTAACGTTCTGCACCTTGCGGTTAAAGTTGTGGTCAGCAGACTTAATGTGTTTCTGGATCAAGTGATGCTGCATGGGGATGAAGAGGTCACAGGCTGCACAGTGGGCTGCCTCCACCTTCCTCATGAAGTGCTCCATACCCAGTTCTAGATCATAAAAAGGGGGAGAATGAAGTAAGAAGAAGAAAAAAAGAGGTACTGGAAATACTCTTAAAACGGCACAATGCCCCACTCTTACCCCTGGTGAGGTCCTGTTCCTTGTAGACTTGGCAGATAGCTGCACAGTGGTTCTCCATCTGACTGGTCCTCTGTTCAGTCTTCTTATACTTGTTCATTAAGTACTCCTAGAGAGTAAAAAACTAAAATGTCAAAAGAGTACATTTGTATCACAGTGTGCCTTGACTAAATATTTGTATTTGGTCTATCGGAGATCATATAAACTACATGCACTTATCAGTGTATGATTGCAAGAATGGGCCATCATTGAAGACCTGCCTGTAGGAAGTCTGTGGTGGGCTTGGACAGCTGGTTTGACAGGAACTTGAAGTGGTCCTTGTGGAAACGGCTCTCAAGGTGAGTGGCCATGTCTTCATGGTAAAACGAACGGAACTTGCATACCGAGCACGCAAACATCACCCTGCACACAAACACAGTCAAATATCATCTGACAATTCAGACGACATTAAAAGGCCTTGCCCATCCTCTTGGTGCTCGGTCAAAATAAAAATCCAGGCACTAATACTGGACCTTGTATGATAAAATATTCAAACAACAATGGGTTTGTTTGAGAGGTTGGTTGCTGGTGTCATGCTTTGACATGCACTGAGCTATTGTTATGCGGTAAACATAGCCTATTCTATCACTAAGGGTCATACGTCAGACATGAAAGATAGGGGGGTAGGATAAAAATGAGAAAATGGTGTGCCCTTTAGTTACCAAACCAAGGTAATATTAAGAGTGGACCTGGAACAAGTGAAGGGGGTGTAGTCGGACAGACATAGATGAAGGAGTAGTGAGGGAGGATATGTAGTAGGTAATTCTGACCTCTGGGTGCTTAGTTTGATCCCTGACCTTTCCAGGAAGCCCCTCCTCTTCCTCAGTTTTGGGGGTCTGTCCTGACCTTGGGCAGGGGATGAAGTCTGCTTGTCCTGCGGCTTACTCTTTGGCGGAGTGATGTCCTCCTGCATAGACTGATCTACGGAAGTAGATGAATAGAGGAATATAAGTCAGCTTGCGGGCGCCATAGAGATATTTGGCATATAAACCATGGGGGAAAAATTATGTATATGTACCTTTCTCCACATCTGTTGTAGGTTTAGTGGCCTGTAGAGAGAAGAAACAATTATGCTGATCTTTTACGAAGACAAACAGAAACTACATGTAATTGAATAATTCGTGGTTGCTTGGATAATTATCGAATAACTGCAGTGATACACCTGTAATTACTTTTGACTCTCTAAAAATGCACCAAACGGCAAAGTCTAGCAAAAATATTGCATCAGTAGAACATTTTGCAAATCATCAGATTGATTTGCAAAACCAGTCTAAATTAGCATATATGAAGCAATATATTAAGTAATCAAACCCCACGAATTACGTACCACAACTGGGGCCTTGACTTCTTTAACATCACCATTATTTGCTGGTTCTGGTGAAACAAACAAAAACTAAATTAAAGAAAAAAATGTGTCACGACCACCAACCAAGAGAGGGCAGAATGACAAGACGTGTTGAGCAACTGAGCGAGAGTTGAATGTTTACCTTTGGTGGCTTCAGCCCCTGAGGTCTCGGTCTTATTCATCTTGGACTCTGGTTCGTCTCCTGCAGTTGGAGTCTGCTTCCTTTTCTTCTGCCCGTCACGTTGGGGTTTTACTTGCTAAAGTGGGGCAGCAGACACAGTCAACTCTAGCACATCCACAAATACGGATACTCATTTCCGGACATTACAATCAAGGCAAAATCATCCCTCATATTAAAGTCATAGCATGCATGTATTGTATTTACAAGTAGAACTTATCGAACCTGCAGTCACATGCAAAACTGAAAACAACTCACACTCCAAACTTACCGTGGCTCTAAAGTACAAGATATTTTCACCCACACACATTTCAGGCAGACCGACATTAGGACTAGACAACCAAAGGCTGAGAATGTTGGCGTAGTTCTTTCACAGGGTAGGCACCTTGCGTGGGGTAAGGCCAAAACATGTTTCTAACTTAACTGTATACTTTTCGGGGATGAGAACCAATTTACAATTTATGAAATTCCAAGATTCCTTTCCCTACGGATATGTCCTCTATCACTAGCGTTACCTTTTAACTGTGGGCTGCTAGAGCAAATGAGAACAAGAACACCCAAATCAAATTGAAAATGGACAAAATAATGACAAGCATTTCCAGATGTGTAACAGGCCGTTGGGGCTGGAGTGTTGGGCACTTTATACTAAACAAAAGGTCACTTAAGCTCACAGATGTCTCTGGCCATATTTACAGGCCTATGAGACAAGGAAGGGACAAGGGTCTTGGTAGACTTAGTTGACGGGGGCATGTTGTTGTTGCTATAGATGACATGAACTAGTCATAGCATGAAGGTTTGGGAGTGGGGGCTTGCCAAGCAGTGACAATTGGGTCTGACGAGGGTAAAATGGAGGCTGTTAAAAGGTGGTAGTGCCCAGCTGTGTTTGGGGGGGGGGGCGATCTGGCTGGAGGTACTTACACGGTTGAGGGGTCTCTTGCGGCCTCGCTGGCGGCCAGCCCGTGGGCCCCCTCCAAAGTGCCTCCCAGGGAAGTCGTGAGGCCCTGGGGCAGGCCCCTGGTGGAAGCCCCCTCTGTCAGGGTACATGCGGTTGGACAGGAGGGATGGGAGCTTTCCTCTACCACCCCCCGGGGAGTGGCCATGGGAGTGACCTCCTCCACCACCTCCCCGCCCTGTTCCTCCTCCCATGGGAGTGGGGTCGGACCTGCGGCCTCCAAACCCTCCTCCTCCTCCTCCAGTTCCTCGGCCCCCGGCACCTCCACCCCTTCTGGGGGAGCGTCGGCCTGCTCCGGCCCATCCTCCACCTCCTCCTCCTCCTGAACCTCCTCCCAGTCCACTTGAGAAAGAGTCTCTCATGCTCGGTCGCATTTTAGCAACGCCGTAGGATGAGGAGGGGTTGTCGAAACCTATGCCTCCTCCTCCACCACCCAGCCCAACTCCTCCACCCACACTTCCCCCTCCGAAGCCTGAGCTTCCTCGCTGTCCCATCAGCATGTTGTCCCCCCGGCCATCGCCAAAACCAAAACTACTGCTGCCGCCAGATCTGAAGAGATCGCGAGAGGAGGTGAGAGAGGAGGGACGAGAGTCAAACGACTCGTACTGCTCAAACCTGTGGAAGGGAGGGAGGGAGAGGGGTGGCAGAGAGGAGCAGAGTCAGGGAGGAGGGCTGGAGTCAGGATCTGATTTCTCCTCCAACTTTTCTTCCTCCTTCTCCTCTGTCTTGCCCTCTCTCCATTTTTTTTTCACCCCAAATTTTAGTTGCATGATGAACCACATAGGTGAGATCATAAAGAGTGCCTTTGACGATCCAAAACAAGTTAACAGTATGGATACAGTCCTTCAAGCCACAATGATGTTTTTTGTTCCTTGAACACCGAGTTTACACAAGACATTTAGGCATTTTCCACATCTTTTTGCTGGGGATATACCCTGCAGAATTAGGAGAAAGGTAATTTCTTTCACTCCCTCTGCTCTCCCAGTAGATGATCGGCTGTCCAACCATAAGGGGCAGGGGCAGAGAGGAATCTATGAAGATCTGCTGGGTGAATTGAACACACAAAAAACAAACAAGTGTATGGTCCAACAGAAACAGCAGAGGCGCACTACCATTCCAATAGGAAATTATGAGGTGGGTTTTGCTGCAACTGTAAGGTGGTTTAATAGTTGACGTGCCTTGTGATGATATTTCAATATTTGTCCATTAAAAGTACCTATAAAGTTTACAATTCTGAACCGTCAATGTTGTTGCAGATAGGTCACACCTATTAAAAAAAAGTGGCAATGTTGAAAGTGCCGTTGAAAGCAGACGGCACAAGGAGCTCTGCATGTTTTTATACCAATCTACCTTTATCTAAGCTTGTCACAAAGTTGAGTCATACAAGTAAAAGAAAATTTTGGGGAGTGTCTGTTTTTTCCTTATATCTTGTCAGTTATGACCACATAATAATTTGTCCCAGGAAAACTGATTTAGCAATTTAGTAGTGGTCTGGATAATTTCTTCAAAACAAAACAGCCTGTAAACGTTGGCTGCTCTGTCTTTAAAGTGATATAGAATCTACTACCTTTAATCAAGCTTTTATCTTTATTAATAACCCAGTTATGTGACTTCGTCATTTAAATTACGGAAGCAAAAAACAAAAGTAGAATTATCATGGTAATACGGTAACAACATGCAATACAACTCAGAACAGAGTTGTTGAAGGAGAGACCTTATTTTTGACCGAGTGATTCGAAGTTTCCTATGAGGTGTGATGGGGGTTGTGGTTAACATCCACTGAGAATTGTAGACCACAAATCATGTGAGTAAAGCATTGGATACAACTTCCCTAACTGCTTTGTGTCTGCAAAGTTAAATAAAAAGTCAAGCCTAAAGACTGTATCTAAGGTGGTGTGACAAACAGGACAATGCGTTTGGTGTGAATTACCTGTCGTTTCGACCTCCCGACTTCATTCCTCCTTCCAGTTGTGTGAGCATGTCTAAACGCTGGTTTATCTTTGCAATGACTGCATCGGCGCTGGTTCCCGTGGATGAAAGCAAGGAGCCTCCGGATAGACCCCGTTTCATCTGACCTCCACCATATCCCCCTCCATAGCCACCTAAACCCGACATGGAGTCCTTGTATCCTCCTCCTCCTCCTCCACCTCCACCACCACCATACAAGTCAAAGTTGCCGGAACCTAGTAATAATTCAAATAGAGAGTACTTTAGTTATACAAAACCAGATCTTTAGATAGACCCCTTACGCCGATAGATTGGCAGGGACCTGGCCTCAGTGACGACTTCTAAGAAAGGCTGAACTGAAGAGGCTAATCACACCAAAAGTGAGAGGGTAACCTCTTGATATATGTAAAATTGTGTATTTTAATTATGACATTTAATAATATGCGATTGTTGGAGCCCTGTATAAGCAGAACCCCTAAATAAAATTTTAATAAATGACCATTTTATTCTTATTAATATAAGCCTTTAACCAACCTCGAAACATCATTTTCTTACCTCTGTTTCCCGAACCTCCTCCTCCTCCAACCCCTCCCCAGCTGGAGTATCCTAGATTGAGACAATTAAATGCGATAATAAAATAACCAATTCGAAGCGGAAACTGCAGCAGATAAACGTTGAAATGTTAGCTAACGCAATGACTCTTTCATTAACAAAGAAACCAAGTGGCAAACACGTCGTTAGCCAGGCAGAAACATGGCCATCAAAGCACACCCTCGCAACAAGTTAAGGGAACTTGTTAGCAAACAAAAGTAATTAAAGAACACCATTCTACATGGTCGACTTTTAGCTAGCATATACTTCACGTTAATGGTTACCGCCGATAACACTGAAGAGAAAAACATTTCCTATATAGTTACACGTTACCTGGCGGCCATTTTATTAGCCTTGCCTTTACACCGAGAGAAATTCATGGTAGATTGACTCCATTTTACTGACTTTAACGTTAACCAGGTTAACGTAAATAACACGTTAATCTGTTAATGAGATAACATGTTTACACTATATAGTTAACGGTCGGTTGAAATTTACGCAAATTAACATTAGGTTTTACTTCGCTCTACGCAGATATGGTATGGTCGCTAACGTTAACTAGCTAGCTATTGTCGTTGGCTAGCCAGCCATCCTTCGCCATGCTCACTAAAACATAACCAACGATGCCTGTTAATGCTATGAAATAAGCATTGGCGAACTTTTACTGCAATTATACAATTGTTAACAGATTTGTATTAATTAAATGTAAGAATACCTGAACCATAACCACGGTCCATAGTTTATGTGGATAGCTAGCAGTAGCAAGCAAAAATGGGAAATCAGTTGTCCAACGTAGACAGCCTCTCGATGACCTATAATTTAAACAGTACAGGCGCAATTCCGACGCAAGTCAACGTTAGCTATTTGCAAGCATGATACATTCCTCCGCCCCCTGAAAGACAACTACCTTACCAACCCCTTTCAGAACTACTGCTCCCTTATTCTTTAGCTGATGCATCAGATGTTTTGTAATAAAGCACAAAACCGTTTACCCTTTTATTTTTGTATCAGAACATTACATATAAAACAGTTCGTTTATGGCTATATTTTCTATTTCTATCTAGCAGCCAACATTTAAGCCATTGCTAGACAGGCTATCAAAATCCAAACTATAGCCTAGCAAGTATTGGTCCAAAATACATCGTCAATACAACTCGCAACTCCCATTTATGTATATAAATAAAAACATTACAAGGTAGGTCTACAATACTATTAACTTGTTATAATTGCATATTGTACTTTTGAGTATCAACATTATCAGAAATTATTGTCGTAGGCTGGTATCATTTATACCTCCAAGAAAGAAAAGGGATATTGAAATTGAAAACGGAGTCGTGGACCCATCAATAAAGCAATTGTGTACTTCAACACACAAATATATAGTAAATATATCCAGGATCTTCAGAAGGCACTCAAGTGGCTTTTTAAAACTTATAAATAGATAAAAAAAAAATGATATGGTCTCAAATATAACAGTTCATACAAGACTAATAACCCCATTAAGCACCTAGTACCAAAACAATCCCAACCATCCGTATAACAGGGTCAAAATGCTTAAGATCCCAATTTAAATAGCCAAAGAAGGTTATCCGAGTTAAAAAAAAACTAGGGGGGGGGGGGGGGTTGACACAAGAAAACTTTTTAAATGTGCTTTAAAAGGGATTTCCGGTAAAAAACCAATTTAAATTTGCAGCATATTCAACC
>JAVQJS010003351.1:0-11751 GCA_036024795.1 Galaxias rostratus | reverse complement strand
TGTGTGTGTGTGTGTGTGTGTGTGTGTGTGTGTGTGTGTGTGTGTGTGTGTGTGTGTGTGTGTGTGTGTGTTTGCCAAACAAATAACACTGACATCAGGCTATGAGTCTTGGCTGGGGCAATGGATGGTGGAGAAATGTGGGGAGATGGGAGGACGGTGGGTGAAGAGGAGAAGGGGGGATTGACGGGGGAGACGGAAAGGGGTTGGAGGGGGGAGAGGGGGTATTTTCTGCACCCCAAGCAACCAGGGCTGATAAGATCTGAGTGGAGAGAAAACAGCTGGAGGCCCTACTGACTAAACCCCAACCTCTCCTCCCCTCCCACATTCCTCTTACCCCCCTTGCTCTCCCCCGTCCTCTTAAACCCCTCGTTCAGCTCCCTCGTTATTCGATCCTCCTCGTTCCTCTTCTTTTCTGGACTCCCTCTCTCTCTCTCTCTCTCTCTCTCTCTCTCTCTCTCTCTCTCTCTCTTTCTCTTTTATTTTGGCACACAGAGTTGGGGAGGGAGGAAGGGTGTGTAGAATAGATGGAATATGTCTCTGTATGTGATGTGTGCATATGTGTAGATATGGCCTTCTATGCATTCATGCTTGTTATTAATGCAGTGCAGTGCATTGCATCCCGGCCTAGTGCTTGGGGTCATGTATGATTTATAAGGTGTGTTCCCAAATGGGCTATAGGGCTTCATACTAGCTGTCTGTACTCTCAGTGAAGTAATGCACAGCTGTGATTCTCACATTTTTATGCACCCGCAGAGACTCCCTTTCTGATTGGCCGATATCATGAATGACAAGTTTGTTCTTCCACCCTATGGCAGGCAGGTGGATTTGATACACTCGAAAGCTCACAAACACGCTTACAGAATAAATGCGTATCCCCACCAACACACATGTAGTGCCCCCACGACTCTTACCACACTCATAGGAAGCTAATAGGTCGGCAACATGAAAAGAACTGTCAGAAATGGTCTGAGGGACAAACCCCTTTACCGTGTATTGGTTTGTCCCCACCACAGTAACGTCGCTTTGGTGGGTGAATTATCACCATGTTTGTGTGGTCTATGCCACTGCCCCGCGGTCCCCACTGCAGAGGCAGTGTCAGACAGTGAGGGGAGGTGAGACGTGAGTAATAGGAAAGACTGGTGACGTCACAGACAGAGGCCCCTCTGCTTCTACCGCCCCCTCAACGTGTTGTAGGGTGGCAATGGGAGCAGCGCTGGCATGAACGGTCCCCTGGGTAACAGCACACACCCGAACACATCAGAGACAAGGCGAGACGGCGATACAGAGATAGAACACTGCTTGGGGGGACAAAGCGAATGGTTGAAAGCAAGAGAAAGAGAGAGAGAGAGAGAGAGAGAGAGAGAGAGAGAGAGAGAGAGAGAGAGAGAGAGAGAGAGAGAGTAAGAGAGAAAGTGACAGAGTGATGAGAGATAAGGGATAAGAGACAGCAAGGAGGAAAAGCTAAGATGGAGACGTCAGACTCTTTCTTTGAACAGACAGCTTTGTTGAGTGCACCGCTACATCAGTGCCTGAGGTATATTTCTCTCTTTAGCTGTCTTATTTCCCCCATGGAGAAACCACCTTAGATGTGATTGTTTTTACTGAATACCGAGGTTACTAAAAGTGGAAATGATTGTGCCTAATTAACAATCTCTAGCTGCTTTTTCTCCTAGTCTGACCCTGTGGTCTACATATGCATAGGGGAGAAAGATTCATATCTAGTGTCAATGTATGAATGAAGTATAGATCATTTCAAAGAATAGCATATATACATGTTGCCTTATTTGATTGTACATAACATAACCTATATAAATAAAAATAGTCAAACCGACTGTCCCATTCAGGTATTGTCACCTGTACAAAAAGTGGTGTTGTGTTTACATTTGTGCAATGATGATCTTACTAATTATTTGGTGCAATTCCTGGATACACTTTTAACTGGAAGGAGAACATGGACTATGAATGCCCAGAACCCAGTACTTTAACATTAAAGTCAAATTCACAGTAGACTTCTTGCTGGCCCTTGATGCTTTCATCTTGCCATTGAGTGTCAAAAAGCAGACAAATCCTGTTTGCATTATCCAAGTAACTACGGCGATGCCAGAAAATGTCAAACCTTTTTTTTTTCACAATGAACTGTAAGAAATAGTAGACCAAATGATGTGTGTTCCAGTGATGTCTCCAGGTATTATGTGGTAATAATAATAACAGTATGGATTCTGAAGTTGGTTAAACCGAGGATGTCAGCAAAAGAGGTTGTGATGTGCAGGACCCAGGAGATGTGAATTAAGCCCAAAGTAGTCTGGGGGTTAAAGGGTCTAACTGTCTTGGGCTGCATTGTGTCAGCTACTCACAAATGATGCCAGATGTCACCATCTACAGGGTATCAGTTAAGGCTGGGGGATCCACCTCCACTCCTGATTATCACCCCAACCATTATCACATCTGCCTTTGTCTACTCCAAGGACAATCGATCAGTGAACGATACTAAGACCTTTTTTTTTTACTTTAAAGAAACTAAGAGTGGGCTGGTATAACCCACAGGACAGCAAAATCCAATCCAAAAACTCAAGTCTTTTTTCTCTTAGACACAAATGAGACATGTATTATTTTGTCTACCTCTCAAAGTCCTCTCTAAAATAGTGACATCCAGTCTCACATCTGTCTTAAACTGAGCAGTAAAGGAGTTCTCCGAATTGTTTCTAATGAGACTCATTTGTGTCGTCAAGTATTTACGCCAATTATTTTTATCTCATTCAAGGCTCTTCCAAGACTCAAAATCAAGTTCAAGTTTGAATCAAGTGGCTTTCCATCTTTTGGTCCTAAGAGGCCTTCAGGAGCAAGAAGTCAGAAACAAACAAGCATGAATGAGACACATTTAATAACTAATGTATTGCTTTTTCCCCTGGGAAGTTCTATTTTCACTTGCTTCCTTAATACGAAACATTTTGGTAATACCAATGTAGAGGAGCTAGACTATCGTTGTGGTCTAGGCTGGCTCTCCTGTCGTTCCTACTCGTCCCTGCCTTTTCACTGTCACTGACCTATAAGTACTGAGGTTTGGCTCTAGAGATGAGTGGTCCCTCCCCAATGTACAGTTAGGCCAGCGTTGGCGCTAACACGCCCTCCCTCCTACTTCTTTATCCCCTTTCTTCCCTTTCACTCGCTCCTCCACTCTCCCTAGCATGGCTTTGTATTGATCTGAATTCATTTGTTTCCTATTGATCTGCCGCTTCACCCTTTGCCGCATAGAACAAACACAAGGACACACACAAACACACACTCACAGAGGCGGAAAAACACTCGCGTATACTAGGCATATGTGTCCTGCGTCGAGGCATGCAAGGCTAGAGGACACCTTCATCTTTTCAGTTCTAAATTGCTTTGAATGTAAATAGAAAGCATGTTGACAAGAAACAGGTGCACTCAAAAGTTATCTGCGGCAAAGTGGCTTTGAGATGTTGCTCCTTAAACCAACAGGCACCAGACCATTTCAATATTGATCCAACATCACAGAAATTAAAGGACATCAGATATTTAGACCTGATAAGGGAAACCAATTACAGAGCAGTTAAAAAATCTAATGAAAAGATTATGACTTTATTCCATTGTCTAACAAAGAGCATGCATTGAAAATGTGTCATGGAAATAAAACAAAGCAATATTTTAAATTAAATAAGCATGGAACAGAATTATCTCAGTAAAATGTACGAGCCTTTGATAGAACTTTTTGTACAACTTTGGTTTTTGTGAAACATCATAGTGATGGGCTACCCTGATTACCAATACACCAAGGGTCTGTAGTTGGTTGCCTGAAAGTTACCATGACACCAGACTGTTTGGCCTGCCCTCTGACCTCTTTAAAGGCCATGCTGAGCTCAGTCAGACTAATACTGCCATGGCTAAAATTTAAAGCCATGGCAACTGAAAAGGAGAGGAGGCCCGCCTTCTCATGGGATAAAATGCGATGCCTCCACTGGCTTTCTTTCAAAAGATACACTGACAAAGAAAGACTACCAAGGAAAGTAAACACAGCATTGGGAATGGACAGACACACAAACTCATACACTGAATACTACGTATCTCGAGCATTTGGTCTCCCGGTGGTGTTTGTCATAATTGCTGCTTTTGTTTGGCACACTAATGCTTTCAATTCGGTCATGCATAGCCCACAAATACTTTCAATCCTGTGTATATTGAAATGACACTATTGCCTTAACCTAAACACACTTTTTTATATTTGTTGTCGATTATACAACAATTCTGTTACATGTTATCTTGCTATCAATACTTTTCATCAATAAAATGAATAGTTTTGGTTTTTGATTTATTGTATTGTCAATTGATCCCTTAGATCAATGTTAGCTCAATGAAAAGTAAATTCTCTATCAAGCATAATTATACAGTATGTGCTGCTCTTGAAGATGAGAGTACACATAGTCTGCTAAGAACAATTAATTTACAGGCAATGATGTTTTGATAGTGTACTGCAGTGTATGTTGATAATAATCAGGCCAATCCTCTGTTGATTTCAGGAATGCTGTGGTCATCCATGGAAATTCCCCGGTATGGACAAACTGCAGGAAAAATTTTAAACCAGACTCTGGCAGTAAGGTAACACTTCTTGCTCTTTCAACTAGTTTTTTTTTTACCTTATGTCTCTTCCTCTATTAATTCCTCCAAAAAGTCCAAAATATTAACAGAGATTAAGATCGCACCCCAACAATTTGACAATAAGGGGGTGTGGCCAAAGATATCTACCCCAGTATGTCTTCAATGAGTAGCATCTATTAATTGTCATTTTGAAAAACATTTCCAACTGTATCAAATACTTCTAATAGAATATGTGAATACTGTAATGTTGCATCAATTCTTTTTCTGCATGTTCCTTCCCTGGCAGCTCCATTTCATGGCACACACACACCTACACATGTACTCACACATACATAGGATTGGCACACACAAACCAAGAGCCACTGACAACGGTGCCCTAGCAACAGTTGGGCATCTTGCCAAGCCATTGAGGTTGCTTGGCTGAGTGTTCCCATGGAAACATCCTTTTTGCTGCCTTTTGTAAATAAGGTATTGGTAGAGAGAAAAGGGGGTTCGCAGCAATTTTAAGAGCAGCCTGGTCTATCTAGACAGAGCTTATAATTAATTGTCTTGGAGTAGCATATACTTATCCTGGCCTGGGATCGAGGTGTCATCTGGTTGATGAGGGAAATAAAGTTTTCTCTAACAGCTCCTATAATGGGAACCATACCCAGGTTGGTAGAGGACACAGGACTGAATAGGAATTCTGATATGAATATATCTCTTTCCAGCCTCTTCCTTATCTCCCATCACTCACATAACCCTACCATTATAAGCCCTAGAGACATAAAGAAGTAATGAATTAGCAAACTTTTTTACCGTATGTTTTTTTCTTTCACCGATCTCAGCATAAATAATCCTAAGCATCAATCTTCTTAACTGATTGACCGGGGACTGTCTCGACTGGTGTCAAGACTCTTCTGAACAATTTAATTGGTTGTTGAGCTGATTTCCTTCCCCATGTATTTTGGTTATCAATGCATTGCTGCAGTGACAGTCTTCCAGCTAAACCAGTAAGAAGATGTGACTTAAAGCATCAGTGGATCCTTCAACTGAACACAGCACTTGGAGCTTTGTATTTGAAGAAAGTTGTCCATCTTGAAATAATTTAAAGAGATATTTGCATTCCCATTTTGATAATCGCGTGTCTCTTTCTTGACCTCTGGGATGAATAACAATTTTAAAGGGTATAAAAAAAGGTGTCGCGCAAGACAACATGAGTGTGATAATTTCACAAATTCCCTGCTCTTCGAAGAACACAGTTTCTCTTTCCCTTATGTCTAATGAGCTGCTGTTTCAACGAGGAGTGACACATTTAATTTGATTTTGACAGAAACTATCCATGCAGATACAACACTGTATGTACATTGCAGCACAACTACATCAAATAGCCTCACTGTTTGACTATCACGTACGTCCTTGCTGGTCCTAAGCGGTGGCATGTTTAAATTCCTGCATCTTAAGATCAGTTCGGAATAGCCAAACATAGTACTGCCTGAAAATGTGCATCTTTGCCTAAGTCTACGCATATTACTTAACTTAACTTAATTATTAGATTTTTCGCTAAAAAGACAGTGAATGATCTTCCACACGAAGCTTTAACTGATCCTAAATGAACTGGGCCTCATCCAACACCCTGACATCCAGCACTAGGGCTTCCCACCAGACTGGCAGTGGCAAACAAACACAGACCAGCATACTGGCAGAGAGCTGGCATTGGCACAGCAATGCTGCATTCATGCGTGATTTGACTTCAAATAGAATGCAGAAACAGATTTTAAAAGGGGTGGCATGAAATCAAGTGGATATGGGGTGTTGCAGGGGTTATGATGGAAAGTCCGATTGTCTGAAAAATACTTTAAATGGTAACTAAAATGAAAGTGTGTTTAGTGATAAAGGACAGAACCTACATGACAGAAATATAAAGAAAATGCAGCGCAGACCATGGGTAGGGTTTAATGTTTATCTGGAACATCAAACTAAGAGTTGTAAAGTGAATTGGGTCTTCGAAGCATAAAAGTGATTTCAGATTGTAAATGCATCTCTTGATTAATACGTATAAATAGTGCTAACTTGCCTTATTATAGATATGAGAGGACTTTATTAGCATTTGAACAGACAAACATAATTTGTAAATACCAGCAAGGTCTTTGTCAACTCAACAGTTATGTTTTTGGTCCATTAATTAAGCTAGATGGGGGTTAAACAGCTAAGCTGTGCAGCTAAAAGGTAATCAGGTCCTTGAAGCTTAAAACTGGAAGACAAAATCCCACCACAGACAGATTACAACAGACAATTGATCTGCTCATTGCAAACTGTTGCTCAGTTTGTAGAAGAAAATATGCTTTTTCAAAACGTTTTATGGAAGGGATCAATAAAAAATCTAAGTACACTGCTGAAGGTATCTTTATATGTTTGCATGATTGAATTTCAATTATTAGTGATGGCCATCCTTTGGAATAAATTGGGATGAATACAAAATTACTGACCACAGGCAAATTCATGTAATGCAAAGTTCTTGAACATAAGTTACTTCATCTAGTTACTTCACTTCTACTTTTTTAAATAAATATCTCAATTATCTGTGAATGTTAAGATTTCACTGTGTGCGAAAAGAGGTGAGACCAAAGTTGATTGCAGGTAAAGTCCCCTAGACTGTGACGGATGGGGGGGGGGGGGGGGGGGATTCGCAGTTTGATTCACAGCCCCAAGAGGGAGACATCACAAAAATACAGGGAGCATCAATAGTCACACAGGTACTTTCCATGAATCCATCTTGAAACTGTGTTTACAGTATGCAATATATTTTTTTATTGTAGATGTTACATTATTGTATAAAGACTTATGTTGGTAAAAAGTCAAAGCAATGTACAGGGTGTCAATGCCAGCAAGTGAAACTCAAACCCAGTCTATTTGTTTGTTTGATGTTGGTCCTAAGAACAACTTTGGCCATACAAGACACAACAGCAGTGATCCTGCTCTGGAGGTGCTCTGCAATGTGAGGTAGTTGGTTGTATGGTTTCGCATAATAAACAGACTGGAGATAACTGTACAACCTTCTAGCTTTCCTTGCGGTGTCACCTAACACGTCAGTCCCTTTTTGAACAACAATGGACTCTGATTCCAGGGTATGTATAAAGAGCCTACAGAAGATCTTTAAAAAGTACTGTTAGGCTAGCATTTGGGGGGAAATTGTTATTTGTATGTCTCTATCAACACTGTTGGGCCTTGTTTAGTTTTTAAAGAGAAAGAACTAGAGAATACCAATGTGAATGATTAAGAGAAATAGAGAATAGCAATGGATAGGAACAGAAATGTTACTTTGATATTCTGTTTGCACATAAACTGGATTTTAATTCTACAACTTTGATAACTATGGATTAATTTACTAGTATTAATGATATTATAATATTGCTTAAAATACATAAAGATGTGCAATGTCATTAGATCCTTTGTAATTCAATTAGAACCCTACATACAGGGAAATCCTTATGACAATACTGCAAGCTAATTTGTGTGGAAAGGGGTGGTGTTCGTATTTTTTTGCTGAGCAGAAGCATAATTATTCCTGACTTGGTTTAATTGATTAATTTATAAAAAATATTATCTTATCATTGTGCAACATGTAACAGTAATGGTTATGTGTGCAATCGGAATAAATCAGTGGTTGTGCAGAAGGTGCTACAATATACCTAACCATTATTATCAATATGTTCTGGAGCATTGAGCTGTATGTGAACTCCCCCACTTCTGCCTCTCCCTCTCCTCCCCCAATCCCCCCTAGTCCCCCAGTGTGTCTGGCTAGTGGCTCAGACAGCCAGGATCCGCATTGCGTTGCACGGCTCCAGAAGGGAAGGAAAAAATAGCATATTTCAGCAATCCCTCTCCGACGCTGCTCTTTTCCTTACACACACAAAGAAAAGTCCCCGTTGTGCTCTAGTCGATGCAACAGACTATGTCCATGATAGTCAAATACTCTAATACGAATACTAAAAACCCACTTTCACATCAGTTAGAACAGTGTATGGTTTACCATGGGTACAATTATTTGATCCATGCTATTAATGTATTATTCAATTTTAATTACTATTGCATATTTTTTACATCCTTTCAGTAACCCATGCAGGTCACTAGTTTTAAATTAGATAAATATAGTGTTGTGCGAAATCTACGGTCTTTTGTTAAATATGGGTATTGGAGGCACCTGAGAAAGATAATCTACTTTTATAGATGGTGAAAGTCCAGTGTAACTGTCTGGACAGATGCCTGGGTAGTCAAGTACTATGGGATGACTGTACATTTGATCTCCATGCTATGTGAAATCCTCAGCCTTAGTCTCTGTCTGCTTTATCCTTTGCGGTTTTCCATCCACCCCTGCCTCCCTCAATCTCACACACCAACACATGCACACACACATTTTTTGTTCCAGATGCACAAGATTGGCAGTGCACAAGCACACACATGTACATAGGCTGGTAAAAAAGGGGCGAGACAGGATGTCACGCCTAGAAAAAAACCCTCAAGGGTTAGAGGAGGAAAGAGGAGGAGGAGGACAGAGACGGAACTGATGGAGGACGGTTGAATTTAAGAGGGGAATGGGGGTGATAGACAGAGTAAAAGAGGCGGGCACTCTGTGGTAGAGAGTCGGCAAGCAAGAAGAGGAAGAAAGAGAGACAGCACTGCATGTTTGCATGTGTGTGTGTGTTTGCGTAATAGATGTAGGTGACACAGATTTATGAGGGTAGGGGGTTCATAGATTAAGGCGCTGCTGGTGGTTGTTTGGGGGTTGGTAGAAGATGTGACGCTAGTACAGCAGCAAATCCTAGAACCAATTCAATTGTCTGCAGGTGTGTGTGTGTGTGTGGGGGGGGGGGGTGGATGTGAGGGGGTTGAGTCTTCAGCCTACCTGCTTCCTAGACACTGTCTGCTTTGACTTTAATCGCCTGGTGAATTAGTGATGTGACTTGGCAGAGGCAGCGAGCCACCAGACAAGCACATCTCGAGCCTGTGTGAGGGGGAGAAAAGAATTGGGGAGACAAAAAGAGTGATATAAAGGATGAGATAGGGGAAGAGAGCGGCAAGATCCTTTGTCTATTACAGTCGCTTACAGCTCTGAGAAACTGGAAGAAGATGAGGCAGGTTAGGGTTTGGAACGCTTCACTTTCTTTTACCCACGGATTAATTGTCCTTATTTTCAGGGGAAATTATCAATAATCCACCTTGACAGTACGTGAGAGAACTTGTGCACATTGACTGAATATGGTACACTTGTGTGTGGGATTTCTTATGTTTGTGAATGTCACATGTTTGTGAGCATGTGTTAAATCAAGAAACATAAAAACTAATCAGCAAAAGCCGCAGTGTGGTGAGTTCAAACCGAAAAGCAAGAAGAGAACAAACTGCCACTTCTTCTGTCCGCCATGTTTTTTCCTACATTAATTCATATGCATTTTAATACAATTATATTTTGGTATCCACACTCATCCCTGTTGCTCATCCATCATTCTTTTTAGCTGTTTGCTTCTGCTTTGGAGAAAATAGGAGGAGCCCATAAAACTGGGACAAGCAACACATTTGTTAGCAGAGAAACAAAGGGGAAAAGAAACAGTGAGTTTCATTGCACTTACAGACGTTGCAGGCTAAACATATACGTGCATTTATTAAGTACTTTTCTTTTTTGCACATGCATGCGCACACTGTAGTCTTGAAGTATTATACTCATATTGAATTCTTTAAACGCATGGTAAATCAAAAAGGCCATAAAAGCTATGTTGCAGTACATGCAACATATACTTTTTGATTCGTTTACCTAACTGCGTTTGATGTGAAATGCACTGAGAATAATACAATGCGTTTTGTCAAGTGAGTGTGCTGATGTGAAGTAAATTTGTGTTCCTGTAAGCACATCCTTCTTTTGATGCATCAAACCTCACATGATTTTGTGTGCATCTTGAAGTTCTAATCTTTTTTATCTTTCCCAGTTTGTTCATGACCAACTGAGAGGAGTCTGTGATGCAGATTTTGATAAAGAGCTGATGTCAGCTTATAGGATAAGTAAATTGGGGTGGCTGGTAGCTCAAATGCTCTTATTGTTAAGGAACAAATCCAACAAACTAAGAGTGCAGATAAAAAGGCTTCTGAGATGTGGTCATTACCAGCCATACTGTGAATCTTAGTCATGTCTTTTCATTTCTGAAGCATGATATTATATGTACCCATACTAATGGCTTAAGTGTTTTCTTTTTCTATATTATTGAGTGAAAATTAAAACATAAACCAAGTTTTTTGACCAATTCTTTTGAACCTCTTACTGGGACAGATGGGCATTTTGTTGCTAATTCAATGTGGCCAATATTGCAATTTATCTTACATTTAATAAAGTTTCCTGCTGTAAAAAATGACAAGAAACAAGAAAATGTTTATAAGCCTTGTCCTGAATTTCCAGGGAGCCACGTTTGAAGGGTTTAAGACGAGCCATTTTTGAATGGAGATGACAGACCACTTCTGTGATCAGGAAACAACAGGAGAACAAGATCTGTGTGGCAACTATGTGGATTCAAAGAAATGTTGCCACCTTTACTATGCTTACTGGAGTAAGTATCAGCAAAATACTTTTAAATATTGTCTTTGGTATGATGACATGTAGAAGGTTTCTATGTTAAATTAAACTTCATTTGCAACCAGTAGTTGCATGCTTTTGTAATGCATTGTTGGAATCTAGTATTTGTACAGAATATATTCACAAATTTCCCTTTTCAGACATAAATTAAGGTATGCTTCATTGTCCCTGAGACCCTTAACCTGTGATGATTTAAGGTCACAGGTGAGGTCCTTGGGAACCATGGTGCATGCATACACATCTAGATGCCCAGTCTGTCCTATGGTGGACAAAAACACAAGGAGGATTTGCAATTATACATCCACCAACAGGAAAATGTCTCATCGCCAGAGAAGCAACAAAAGACAAAAAGGATCTTTATATTAAAAGTTAATATAAGGAGCACACTATTTTGTCTCATGGCAAGGTTTGTCAGACTCATTGTTTGCACAAAACAGAGTAATCTTCTGGCTGTCTTTGTATCCTGAACAGTTATAGAGCCAAATGAAGAGAGGTCACAAAGAATTCTTCAAGACAAGGTCTCCAAGTGGCACAGGACT
>JAVQJS010003349.1:0-27190 GCA_036024795.1 Galaxias rostratus | reverse complement strand
AGTAGGTAAATAACCTTTCTAGATGTAGAGCTCTATCATACATCTCATTGTACCTATTCTGTCTTAGCTCTTTCTCTTTCTTTGTGTTTGTCATCGTGGTTATTTGTCATGCAAGTCTCTAGTCAAAGGCCTATGCAAAAAGTTAGGAAGTCTTCGTAACCTTTGAGATACTGCAGCTGAATACACCATACAAACGTGATCACGACATGACTAATCATATTTTAGGGCTAGTATGGCCAACTACAACCAACAAGTATTTATGCCATTATTATTAGGATATTTAATGCATTATCTCTCAAACTTATACCAACCATTTAGGGGCGCTATACTGTACCAAGCTTAATCTTATACCCTTGTGTATACTGCCATCTAGTGACTGCAATAAAATATTGGTTAACATATATGGATACAAGCTTGAGAATGTATTTCCTCAGGTAAAACTATACGTAGCCCACCGCCAGATGTAAAACAAGACGTCCAAGATGTAAAAGTCAGTCAGTCAATCATTAGCAGTACCGCTTATCCTATGCAGGCTCACGGTGGGGCTGGAGCCTATCCCAGCCGACTTCGGGCGAGGGGCGGGGTACACCCTAGACAGATCGCCAGTCCATCGCAGGGCTAACACAGACATACAACAACTCACACACGCACATTCACACCTATGGACAACAACACGGGGAGAACATGCAACTCCACACAGAAAGGCCCTCAAGTGGGGATCAAAAATCATTAGAGTCTAATGGTCTAAGAATCTTTCAGGTGCAGCTACCGAACAGGACTGATTGATGGTTTGCTGCAAAGATGGTTGTCCTTTGGATGGTTCTCTTCTCCCTCTCTCTCCACAGACAAAGGCTGGAGCGCTGACAAAGTGACCATCGAGTTCTTGATCACCTCCCTGACTAAGGCCTTCTCTTGGTGAGTCTTGGTGGTTCCAAACCTTTTCCATTTACGGATGATGGAGGCCACTGTGCTCATCGAGACATTCAAGGCAGCAGAAATCTTTCTGTACCCTTCCCCAAGTTTTTGCCTCAAGACAATTCTGTCTCAGAGAACTACAGAAAGTTCCCTTGACTTCATGCCTGGTTTGTGCTCTGATATTTATTTGTAATACATTTGCAAAAATCTAAAAACAACTTTTGTTGTCATTATGGTGTATTGAGGTAGAATTGTCAGGAACAAATATTTATTTAATACATTTTAGAGTACGGCTGTGACATAACAAAATATAGAAAAGGTGGAGCGCTGTAAATGCTTTTATAAGCCATTTCAATATTATCAATGACATGTTTCATTGTTAATTGAAATTCGTATTCGTAACGATCGATGCACAATTACCCTTACGCTTAAGAAGTCATTCGTCATGCAGCCCCACTTAAGGCGCCCAATGTACATGCACAATCTGTCATTTAAATTATTAATTGGAATGTATCATCTCCGAAAGATATTTAAGACTGCATTCATTCATCTTTCTGTGGTTTTGCATTAATGGAGTGGTTCATTTTAAAAAAATGGCTAATATGGCTTGATAAACCTTATAAAGCGAAGGTGTCAATAAAGGAACACAATATAACAAATAAGGTCTAGATATTCTTCATGACAAAACCTATGATCAATCAGGAATTGGTGTTCTCGAAAAGGGATGTGCTTGGGGAACTACTTGTTCTGCGAGGAGTAGGTTCTGCGTGCTAAGGCAATTAGTTGAATAGCTGCAACGTTTCACATCGCTTTTGCGCAGGAAAATCAATTTCTAGTTACAATACAAGTTGGACAGCTATACTTTAATCGGAAGCTCTGGCTGTGAACAGAGGTTGCCTGACAAGCAGGCACAGCGTTGGCACCTGTTCTTAGCCCGCTATTCCCAGAATTGTGGGCACTCAAAACCAAGAGAAGTGTATTTTGTAGTTAGTAATGCACATATATGAAGGTTTGTTCACCTTGTTTGGTGAATACTTAACAACATTCCCATTCTCTGTGTCAATTTCTTTGGATACATTTAATTTTCTCCCCCAAGTAGCAAAACATATTCTCTATATTTCTCAGCTAAGTTCCCCAATAGTCCAGTTTAGTTTTTTGTACGAAATCTAGTGGCATTCTTGTTCTTTACAGTAGATGCACCAAAGTGGTGGTGGACAATCTAGCAAACAGTATTTGTAACGCATGCTACACGACACATTCCCTTGCTTTCTGTTTGATTTGAAAGCATAAAATTACGATGGCCATCACAAAGTCAAAAGACTGACGCTTATAACAGTATTTGACCCAACACTAATTACTATGTTATAGTCATAGAATCGGACGTCAAATCCTAAAGAAATATAATCACCTAAACATTACCAATTTACGCATTTTAGATTAATATAAAGCTTGCAAATCATAATAAAATGTCATTACTCAGTTTTATTGAATTAACTAAATTAGCTACTATTCCCTCATTGTCTCTTACAAGTGTAAAATTATATTATATATATGAAGTAAAATTGTACAAATACTTTTTTAATGCAACAAGGTGCCTGTGGAACTTTACCTTTGGTGCTCCTTGACTACAGTCAGCACTTCATCAGAAAGATGTTGGGAGTCATGAGAGAAGCGGAACAGTTCTTTGAGCTGGTCCTTGAGGTGCTCCACCTGGGGCTCCTGAACTGACAATGCATTCCTTACTCCCTTAAGTCACACAAAAAAAAGGATTAAGAGAAAAATTGAAATCTATGCACCATTTACTATTGGTGCAACTAATTTCTCTGGGAAATTAGCAATAATATATTAAATTATTTATTAAGGTTTGTTTTTTGTTTAGTTTATTTGCGTATGATGTGAATCAAGTAAAATAATCAAAGTTAAAACAAACGTGAGACAAATGAGTTAGGGTAGCAAAGCACACAATAAAAGAAAAGGTCAATAAAGTTACGCTATTGAGTACAAGAGCGTATTTTGGGGATTATTAAGACAACAGAAAGAGATACAGGAAGCTCATGGATACAGATTGAATATTAAAAAACAACCACAGGGGTCAACATGAAACAACTCATTAAAAGAAAGGAAGCTGCATTTGAGACACCCACCATGTACTTTCTCCAACGGTCCACCATTAGATCTTCTGTGCTCTCGCCCATGCCACTGGTCTCATTTTCCTCTAGTTCTTGCTTTAGCTTCTGGAACAGGGTCCTCAAGTGGCTAATGGATTCAGCAAGACACTGACACCTTGTGGAGTACAAGCTACAGGAGTCCAGGTTGGAGCGAAAGCCCTCACCAGACACAGACAGCCTTTGCAGCAGATTCTGCCAGCCGAGTCGAAGGTCATCAGTCTCCTTAATCAGCAGCTCTGTGCCCGCAGGGGATGTGTTGACCCGCATGGCGTCTACCATACTCTCAATGTGCTGCAAAGATTTCTCCTCAATGGCTACACTGTCTTTAAGGATCTGGTTAAAGGGTGAAGCGAGAAGCACTAATTAATAGTATTTCCATTTTAACTGTTTGTTTTTTCTAGTTGAGTATTTTTTTTATTTTTTTTTAACTTTTGCATAAAAATAAGAATGAACAAAACGCAGCATGGTATTCAAGTCCACCAAATTAAAATCAGCTGACAAAAAGTATAGCACCAACCCTAAATACCATATTCATGGTTACCTGTAAGGCTTTTAGTTGATCCTCTGCAGTTGTCTTGCTTTCAACCAAATCATTCAGCTTATCAATCTTTAATTGCAGCCACAACTTGAACTTCAAAACACAACTATGGTACATTTGGTGCTCCTCCGCTATCTTCTGGAGCAATACTAATCTCTCCTGTAAATAGCATAAGTGTCATTCTTTAAAAAAAACTCCATAATCAATATAATGCTAATAAAACCAAAAATAAATCCATAAAACAATTTTAATAGAATTGATTTGGGCTGTCAAACGTTAAAACATTTTATCACAACTATTAGCATGCATTTCCAAAGATATTTACGATTAATCGCTCATTAATAAAAAAAAAAAATTATCAGTATTATGTTAACAAACTCAAGTCAGTAAATCATAATAGGCTGGTAATGTTCTTCAATATACATAGTCAAAAATGTTTATGCAAGCTACGCCAAATATGTATGTATAATACTCCCGATGGAATTTTCAGAGGTGTTATCCTCAGAGGTTGAATTGTTACATCTTAACATCTTAAAGGGAATTAATTTGTCAAATATCTGATCAGACGTTTGTGTTTTTTAATTTCTATAGCATGGACAGGGTGCGGTCTGGTACCTTGGAAAGATCAAACAAATTAAGTAAAGACAATTTATTTAATTTTTTAAGTAAAATGTTTTAATGATCAATTTAGGTGATCATTCCATGACACCTCAAACCACCCCCACCCCTTGCTAAAAAAATAAGACTGCTGTAGGAGGGACTCAGCGAGGAGGCGGAAAAAGCCATCGGATAGTGTGCTAGCCGATTGTGAGGAGCCAACCCTGCTAAGCATGCATGAGAATGAAGTGAATGTCTAGGAAAGGAACGAGTCGTCAGTTCTTAATGTTTAGCAACAAGCTGTCGGCATATAAACTACAAACGATGTGGAAGCGGCTGCTAGGAGTTGTGGTTAGAAGGCCGTCTGTGCCTGTCGGGGGGGCAACCAAAGAACCCGTTGGTGGATACCAGCGGTAAAGGAAGCCGTCAGACTGAAGAAGGAGGCCTTTTGGCCTCGTTTAGCCCAGGGGTCTCCGGTAGCAGCAGATGGGTGCAGGGCGGCCGGGAGGGCAGCAGCTTCGGTAGTCAAAGAAGCAAAACCAGGGTGTGGGAGGAGTCTGGGGCGGCTATAGAGAAGGACTTTCAGTTGGCCTCAAGGAAGTTCTGGCAAACCGTTAGACCTCTCAGAAAGGGAGAGCAGGGGTTGGCCCAAGCTTTTTTGAGCAGGGGCGGAGAACTTCTGACCCGGACTAGGGATATTGTTGAGCGGTGGAAAGAGCACTTTGAAGAACTTCTAAACCCCGCCAACACGTTCTCTATGTAGGAGGCAGAGTTTGAAGTCCCAGAGGGAGTCTCAGCGAGGATGCCAGGATATTGGAAAGAAGACTTGTCAAACCTATGGGAGTATGGGATACCGGGGACGTTGATACAAGCCATGCGGTCCGTATATTACAGAGTGAGAGTTGTGTCCGTAAACTCTGCAAAAAGTCAAATACACTTTCAGGGGGAGTTGGACTCCGTCAGGGCTGCCCCTTGTCACCAGTTCTCTTTGTGATTTTCATGGGCATAATCTGAAGGCGTAGCCGAGGTGAGGTGTGTGTCCAGTTTGGGGACCTCAGAATTGCTTCTCTGCTTTTTGAAGATGATGTGGTTCTCTGGCTTCTTCAGAAAGTGACCTTCAGCATGCACTGGAGCGATTTGGAGCGTGAAGTGTGAAACAGTTGGGATGAGAGTCAGCACCTTAAAGTCCGAGGCCATGTTTTTCTTCAAGGAAAACGGTGGAGTGCTCTCTCCTGATTAGGAATGAGTGGCTGCCTCAAACAAGGGAGTTAAAGGATCTTGGGGTCTTTACGACTTTACGAGTGAGGGCAAAATGAAGTGTGAGATTGACAGGCAGATTGGTGCGGCATCAGCAGTAATGCGGGCCTTGCACCTGACCGTTGTGGTAAAGAAGGAGCTGAGCCGAAAGGCAAAACTTGCAAATTATCTATATTCCAACCCTCACCTATGGTCCTGAGCTATGAGTAGTGACCCAAAGAATAAGATTGCGACTACAGGCAGCTGAAATGTTTTTCTTCCGTAGGGTGGCTGGGCTTAGCCTTAGGGTAAAGACCTCGGCCATCCGGAGGGAGCTTGGAGTAGAGTCGCTGCTTCTTCGCGTTGAGAATAGCTAGATTGATTACAAACTGTTTATTACATGTACACCATCCATCCATCCATCCATTATCAGAACCTCTTATCCTATGCAGGGTCACGGGGGGGCCGGAGCCTATCCCAGCCGACTTCGGGCGAGAGGCGGGGTACACCCTGGACAGATAGCCAGTCCATCGCAGGGCTAACACAGACATACAACAACTCACACACGCACATTCACACCTATGGACAATTCGGAGTTAAAAATGAACCTACATGTTTTTGGACTGTGGTAGGAAACCGTAGTACCCGGAGGAAACCCACGCTAACACGGGGAGAACATGCAACTCCACACAAAAAGGCCCTCAAGTGGGTATCAAACCCAGGACCTTCTTACTGTGAGGTAACAGTGCTAACCACTGCGCCACCGTGCTGCCACATGTACACCAATGCCATAGAAATAGGTAAGAAGTCCAAAGAAAAAGCTAAATTTCAACATCAAGTAGTCTAAATATGCAGATAGCACACCTGAGTGCTAGAGGGCACGCTATGCAAGTGCAAACATATGTACTTTATAGCGTTGATTTTCCACTGGAATTAAGAAATCTATGCAAATGTGTCAAGGGTCAACAAGGTGGATCAGTGGTTAGCACTGTTGCCTCACAGCAAGAAGACCCTGGGTTCAAATCCCAACTCGGCCAAGGGCCTTTCTGTGTGGAGTTTGCATTTTCTCTCAAGTTTCCTTCCATCATCAAAAACATACCAAATCCTCTTACCAGTGCCCTGACCAGTCACTGACAGTTCACCTGGAGGTGGCCTGTATGTCATTTGTGAGTGTGAGCAAGTCTGGCACAAATTGGCTGCCATGGTATTACTGAGACTGAGTGTTGTGATAGCATTGTTCGGTCTGTGGTATTAATTGGTGACCTAATTGTGTAAAGCGCTTTGAGTGTCTTAAAAGGAGATCAAAAATAATAATAATAATTCATGTTATTTAGTAATAAAGTAAGACATTTTGGGAATTTGAAAAAATAATTTCAATACAGTATATAATACATATATATATAATGTACAATAACGTCATACACACACATACACACACGTCTTACCTCAGCTCTGTCACGAATGTCATTGTAGGCCTCCTGCAACTTCCACTGGGCATGTGGGCCTACACTGGGATCCTGAGTGCGGTTGTGCAGGGTTGCAGACTCCTCCAGCAGCCTCTGTAGAAAGACAGCCTGGCTGCTTACGTCACTGACCACCACCCTCTGGTGGTCCACCTGCCACAGCTTTTCTGTGGCCCCAACCTGAAGTTCCAGCCCTGTGTCCAGGCTACATTGCTGACGCGCCATCCAAAGCTCAAACTCCTGGAATGCTTTCAGGTATTCACTCCAGTGAAGCCACACCCACTCAATACGACTGTTGTGACAAGACAGTAAGAGTGGACAAAAAGTGAACAATTATAAATCCAACCTTGATTAACCGATAATTCTGTATTAAGGGTCTAAAGTTCATATTTGGTTACTTCATAAGTTCACGAGTGATTTTCTCTGCTTTTCTGGCCTCTACTCTTGCACATACTTTGAAACGGTAAGCTTGTGGTAAGATGTTCATGCTTACCTTAGTAAAACTTTTGAAGATTTTTTTACTTACATAAACTATTTCAGTAACTTTTAGTAAGTGATAGATTATACAAATAAATGTGCACAAAATACAACTCAGAACGTACCGACTATTAAAAAGTGATCATAAATAGATGATTTCCTCAAATGCTATTGATCTAAAGGGATAGAAAGGAGTGTTACCTCTACATTTGAAAACAGGTTGTTTTATTGGTACTGAAGACCAAATTAGACTCAGGCTCAGGCTCACTCTGTGATTTATAAGAAGCTGAAGATGTAATTTATTTTGTTCTCTACTGTCCTATGTACCATGTTCCCAGATTTGCTTTATTTAATAACAGGAACAAACAATGAAGAATTTTATTATTTTCTGTTGGAGAAGTGCAATATCTTAAAAAGTATGTGTGAAACAAATATTTTTTAATTTTCTGATTATTTGGAGAAAGCATGGAAGCTGAGACAGCATGCACGTTTGCTTAAATGTCTTTAAACATTTCAATTGAACTGGAAAAGATGTTTATGAAAAGACTGTGCCTTGTACCTCAATGAGTCATAGGCCAAATTTGATAAGGGATAAAAACATAGAGTTGATTTAAAAATACATTTCTATCAACTTTATTAAACGTGGCATTGAAAATCTATGAATATCTAACCTTACATAAAATAGCCTAACAGTATACAGTTGAGAATAAGTTAGGGATGACATGTAATTTTCTGAGAGATAATAAAGAATTATATTAGGATGTGGAGCAGGCTCTGAAATATTCTGATTTCAAATAACAATCCCCAGCATCAACAGCTCGTCTACAAGTAAATTCATGAGATAAGATTAGATACTCTTACTTGTACTTTTCACTAGTTTTCTACTTCTCAGTAGTTTTTTGTGCCATACACCAAAAAGGTGGACAAATCACTTCGAGAGCTTAGGCCAGATTGGCTATGTCTTGGCTAAGTCAAATCTATAAACAATGCACCAACCAAGTTGCATTTTGAGCAGCACATACATCAACAAGAAAACCCTGCATAGTAACCATGACCAGCTGAGTGTAAGGCAAAAAATAGTGTGTGTGCAATGCCGGTACTCCTAATATTAACCAATCACATGACTGTGCACTGTCAGCTCTCCCAATGATGGAATGACAAAGCTTAAAAAGGACTATTTTAAAATCAATTTTTTGCTTTTTATGACAAGATTTGTTACCAAAATAGAAACTACTGATTCACCCTGAGATATTTCAAACAGGTTTGACTTACCCACCTAACCATATATTACGCTGATATATAAACTTCATATATAGTATTAACATGGTAACACAATCATCAGAAATTATTTAATATAAATGTCCACTGCAAGTATTGGGTTCCTACTTACAGATTGTCTTTATGAGCAGGTAGCTCATTCAGTCAATAACTTTTGATGTAGGCTATACTAATCATGGAAGCAAATTAGTTTTAAATTTAATAAACAACAGTTAGTTACAAAATACAACAAGTGGTTTTGGTGATGCATTTTGTCCGATAATGAACGTTTTGATCATCTTACATTTTTATATTATAAACACGTAATTTATGTCTATGACACGTGTCCATTTAGCTGTCTGTCCATTGTTCGTTCAGTGGTATAAATTGGTAACCTAATCGTGTAAAGCTCTTTGAGTATCATGAAAGGCGCTAGAAACTAAATTAAATGAAAAAATTAAATGAAAATGTGCAAACTAATGTCAGGTGCCTACAATCTTGATTATTAAAGGAGGACATTATATGAATATTACTGTAGTAATATGTCAGTCTCTACAGATTTTAAAACGTTTTTTTTTTTGTTATAAGGGTGCCAGTAAGTTAAGAGTACAGGGCTGTACAGTACAACAGCTTTGTATTTAGCACAAATTGTGGGGGCATGTGACTTCTTCATTCGTCAGAATAATAAATGTGAGCATGCACAGTTTGAGAACGCATTTGGAAGGAAGGGTCTAACTAATCACCTCAAACCACCCCAAACAACCCAAATGTACCCAAGGCATGCCATTGCAGACTCCCAAAGCAAATATATCTAGCTGTTGGAATTTGTTATCCACTGATTGATATAAGGCGCAGTTCTTATTGTTTAAGACTGTGTTTTTGTTGTATTGTAAAGATCTGTTCCAAGAGAATGAATACAGCAAGTGATAACATAGAGACCGTACTCACTGTTCTTTGAGTACTGTACATAGAACAGTCCTGTGGGGTGGTATTGGCCTGGCATTCAGCTCGTGAATATTTTTGGGAAATAGGATACGGTACCCTCAGCATTTGTGGGGAGAGCCAATGTCTGCATGTTTGACTCGAGAGCGCCCTGCTTTACCAATGCTAAAAACTTCTGTAAAACTGCACATTACTGTTTTGCTATATTGTGCAGATCACCAAAATCTTGGCTCAATATATCTCTGATAGACTGATCCAAATAATTTTCTGCAGTCTGTCTAATATAATTAGGTAACGTCACCTGTCAGCTGATTTAGCTGATTCCGGAACAAGATACATTTTCTGTGCATACTCCATTTAATGTCCAACTGTGTGGCCCCACTGATCTAAGCTTCCAGAAAATGACAAGTTGTGACTTGTAAATAGAAGCTTTGACCAGCAATTGTTGGTGGCACTATAGCTAAAAAAAAAAGTTGCCAGAGTCTCATGGCTGAACACTTCAGCTAAATACTTTAATTTAAATTAATAATTGTATGATTCCCAAATTATACTAGATAAGAGCTGAAAAGTTACCACACACACATACACAATATGAAAGGAAAGAAATTGATTAAAGCTCCAGATTAGCAATTGGGTCATTAAAATATTGCACAGTTGTTCTTGGCCATGTTTAAAATAAAACTTTAAAATGGTGGTCTCTAAGAAGGGTTGCGGTTTGTTTCCACAGTGGCTTGCTCGAAGCAAGCAGTGAACTGATGTAGTAATCTGTCCCGGATGGTTTGACAAGGACATTCACATTACATGAGTGTAGTACACAAAGTGTATATATCTAGATGCATCAAATTGCTTTGTATATGCCTGCTTGTCTCATGTAAAGTACTTTGAATTTGCATGGCCTTGCCTACTAAAGTATCTTAAGTCATCCGCAGACTCACCCTGGGGACATGACAGTCCAAAGTGGCCATACAGGCTGTCTATGACATCTCTTTGGATGCCACCTTGGAAGCATTGGATTCACAGTAGTACACAATATTCTCTCAATTATTTTTCCATTACATCTGGTCCTTGTCAGTGTCAAGTCCGAAAGTACACAACACTGACTAGTGCTCGAGATAGATGCCCATATTTAAAGGGGGATTATCTTATAAAGGCATGCTAAATCTGCTCTAAATACGAATTAATACATTTAGAGGTCCGCTCGATGGGAAATATGTATTAATTTCACACAGGCTAACAGTAGAGTAATATAAACAGAACTCATTACATTAACTTGATCTACTACCCAATCAATTTTGTTTCACTTCCTGCTTTTAATTATGTAGCCTGCTATTGCCAAACGATGTTGCAGAGAGCTCCCAAACAGAGCAGTAGCGTAACCAGCTAAACTTCTATTTTATTGCAATACATAATTAAACTTTAGACACTGTGAGGTCCTGATTCCTAATGTTCCATTGCAGAATATCTTGTAAGAACAAATCACACAAAATGTACCTGTGACAATGAATGACATATGTGGTGGTCTCCTCCCACAGCCCTTTGAGGTCTTTCAGTTTGGTGTGGATATGGCAATTCAATTCCTCATCCCCTTTCTGGAGAAGAATCTCTGCCCCCACCAAAACCATGTCCATCTTTACACGGCCCTCATGCTCTGACTCCAGGATTTTCTACAAGCCACAACATGGAGGATTAATAAAACTGACTCTCATTAAATTATAAATTAACAACCTCAGACCTTAATAAGGATGACACACAAATATGCGATGCATATTCTACTCATAAATGGACAACAGCTTAACAAGTGCCTAAAATGGGGTAAAGTGAAACAATATAATAACTACCATGCAGAAAATTGCAACCATTCAAGCCAGTTTTGCTAAGTTTCCCAATTTTCTTATGCATCCTTTCAAGGTAGGTATGTCATCTTTAATATTGAAAATTATAAATATAAAAAATATAAAAAACTACAGTGTGCAACTATTTCATCTGGGATCAAAGGTCAAGAGTCAACAACTCACCTCAGTCTCCCTGAGCCTGGCTTCCAAATCTGACCTTGGGCCTTGAGTGTTATCATTGGTCTTTAGCCTGTCTTGGACAGCCTGCATCCAGAACAGGGCAGTGTCCAAGTTGTCCTGAAAGTCCTGCTGCTCTTGCTGAGTCATGATGATTAAAAGGCCTGGCACATGGAAAATATGAATGGATGACCACTGACAAAAAGATGTTTTGTCACATTCAGACCCTTGGTATCTTAGCACTTCTGACCGCCACCAAAATTAGCACTCCAGACTGGCCAAAATCTGCCCATTACCACAAAAAATTATAATTGGTGGCAGAGTTATTATTATTAACATGTTGACTTCATATGAAATAGAAAATAGAAGTAGCCACCAGTTTACAGTGCAACCAATGAAAAACTGCCAGCACTGCCAACAATGTCACCAGTGTAAAACACTAGCCTCGAACTCAAACACTTAAACACACCCAAACTGTAAAAAGAAAATTGTATTGCCTTGTCACCAATATTTGAGTTTCAAGAAAACCAAAAAAAAATCAAATAGTACGTAGCACACACCTGTTTCTTTGAGGCTCTTAGATGGCACTGAATGGATTTGCTCCTTTGCAAATGAAGGTCTGTTTCACACAAAAAAACAAACATACATGTTGGTTAACCTATTTTCAACTAGTTTTAAAGACAGAATCTAGGTAATATTTTCTTGAAGACCATACATTTCACATGCTAAGTTTCCAAGTATTTTTTTTTGTTAGAGAAAATGGTACATCTTATTATAATTCGGTATGATTTTCTAAGAAACTATAACAGGGGGTTCCAATCCTTTCCTGTGACAAGACTCAAAGGGAGGGCCAGTACATAGCAAAGGCCAACCAACACTGGACTTGTGGGTATTGATACTGATATTAGGGAGTGAAGTCTTAAAGCATAAGCCTGATAAGATGCAAACAATGGGGCAGAAAAATCAAGAAACAGGTTTTCAGAAAAAGCTTCAGTCCTACAGAAGCCATTTCTTTTCTTGATGACTGTTCAAATAACATTTAAAATAAAAATATTGAACTAAATAATGTGACAATAATAAAAAATCACTTTAAAAAAAATACCAATTCAAAAATATCTGTGTTTCTTCTCTGTAGAATATAGTTCACTTGGCCTTAATTATTCTTAATGATTATTTTTCTTTAATTATTCTGATCATGAAAATAACTGATTTTCTTCATTTGTTCAGATATGTGCTGTAGAATTAAGATTTATTAGATAATGCATTATTGTTATACAGAATTTACAAAACCAAATAAGAACAACAATTTATAAACAAACATTTTAGAGGTCCTACAAAAAAAATACCAGCCAGACAGCATAAACATCAGAACTTCAGGAGTACCGGTTGGTTCAGCATGCACATAAATACACGTTGGGGCTGGCACACGTCGCCACTGCAAAATAGAACTCCGTTCTCAGTTGGACCTGCCCCGTGAGATCATGGTTTATAAGAAAAGGCATTGAGGCAAAAATAATATTCTTCTGTACCCAAAAATGCCAGACAGAATACGCCACTTCCCTGTGTGAGTCATATTTGTCACCACGACATTCCTGAGTCATTTAGTATGGTGGCCTGCAGACAGAAGTTATATCCTTGAAGTTTCACAACAAAAACGTACAGATTTTCATATGAATATCTTGTTATTTCCCTTACTGAAATAATAATGTGGGCTATTTAGCTCTACAAGTTATCTCTGGTGGTTATTTTGCGGTTAGACTTGCCCCTTCCGTAACACGCAGTGTACATGATCTAAAACGTTTCCATGTAGCTTTGTCAATAGTAGCCTCATACCCAATCAAATAATTTTGTTAAAGGTTATTGCATTTGCCGTACCAAGATTAACTAACAATAGATTACTTAAAAAACACACTGAAATGATCAGTGTAATCCTTTCACACGTAAATACATTTTGTAATGTCTTCAAATCCTGTGCAAGACTTTAGAAGAATTGGAAGCGAGTTAAGTTTTCAGTGCCATGTTTACAAACGTAACATGTCAACGCAATAGTATGGCGTAATACACATAAAAGGCTAGTTATTTTTTAAAAAGGGTATAACTTACCAGGACATCCGCAAAACAGTCTTACAAATTTGCATACACGTATTCGTAATCTTATCGACTAAACTTGTCATAGAAGAGTTAAATTAAAGTCGCAGCCGTACGGACATATGTATCAGGCGTAAGCAACAAATCTGCAGAGCAATTGATAGGCTCTTAACATATCAGAATGAAGTACGCGCGTTCAGTTACAGATCTCATTGGTAATACTGTTTGATTTATTGTACCCGATCGGTTCTTTTGAGAATAGTCCTCCATTAATTGTGCTAGTTGGGATTCCACAACGGTGGGTTCAGGTTAGATTAAGTCAACATTGAACACGTTGTTGAAAACAGGTTGTTGAAACTCATTTTTCCCTTCATAGGATTTAACCAATGTTGTAATGTTCATAGATCACTAAGGTTCCTAAGGATTTTCCAAAGCAAAGATTAGTGGACAATTATAAAATATAAATTAGAACAGTTTTTTCTGCAATTGCTAATGGTACTTATTGTTCAGTAACATGTTTTCCATTTTGCACATCAATCATATTTTGGATACTGGTCATGTAGGTTGGTGGGTGTGCAGAGCTGTATGACAATTCCAACCAAATGTCTGACCTTATTTTCTTTTAATTTCTTCTTACTTTTTTTCTTTCCTAAAGTCATTTGTTATGTCATTGTTTTTACCGACCAACGTATTACTGCTTGCAGCAATATTTATTATGTGATTACGTCGTATGTTGTCCTTAAGTCTTTTTTCTATTTTTGTTATAGGTCCAATTTTTCTGGCCCTCACTACGGCCGCAGTTTTGAGCATTTCGCTTCCATTGCAACCAAAATGTGAGTTCGTACGCCAGTGTGCTTGTACACAGCAAATTAATCTGTCCACAAGTAATTTTTTATTGTGTTATATTGTATATATTGTATTGTATTATTATTGTATTTTTACACGCTAAATTCGCCCTGGACAAACAACGAGAGAAAACAAAAGCCTTGATGGGAGCGGTTCGGAATGAAGAACCGTTAACCTTGTCGATGTTGATTTCTTGTGACTACATTAAATGTTTACATGTAAATGTTAACCAACATTGTATTGCTTCACTAGATGGCAGTATACACAAGGAAATGGTTCTACATTTACCAAGCGATTCGTCTCGTTATAGTTATGTGACGGTGTGAAAAACTTTTTGATTGTAAATTTTAATGCAGTATCTGAAAAGCCACGGCCACGGAGACTTTCACACTTATCACACTGAATCTTAGCTTAGTGCAAAGGCGTTTGACTACAGAGACAAAGTTTTAGATCAACTGAAAATGTATACATTTGTTTTAATTAGTAAACGTGTATATCTTCATTTTATCATCTGAGATTTTGTTCTCACAAAAAAAGCGCCACTGCGACTACGGGGGCGAGGCGACAAGGAAAGAATACATGATCTTGAAATCCCTTAACTAGAATTCGGCGAACAGATTTCCACTCTTCTTCGTACTATTTGGGAGACAGCGTTGGAATCCTCGCGTCCACACGTTCAGCTGTGTGGTCCATACACTATCCAGAGTGCATCATAAACCTCTCTTGAGACACGATCTACGTAAGTAAGCAAGCGTCAATGTAATTAAATTTCAGGGGGTGACTGAGGAGGGCTGGATACTTAAACTGGCTAATCATCTCTTCCGGAAGATTGATACAGCGAAGTTTCATTACTAATAAGAACAGTGGCGATTCAATTATTTTAAACAAGTTATATGGTTTTTAATTACAAACAATAATCTTTTAAAGATAGGTAAAAAAGATTAAGCCTGTTACAGTTTTTGGATGGATGGATGCATTTGGTTTTACAATTATCTGGATGGGTTTTGTTTTACAAGTATTTTCATTTTGTTAAACTGTTAAATTGATCTGCAGCTGCTTATGTCCCTGTCTCAAGATATGTTGACTCAGTTATTTATCAAGTTACTTCTCAAGTGGAATTCATTGTCAACATCTGAAAATCCTGTCTAATCATTTATAGTTTTAGGTTTGGTTCTATGACAAGCCTTGAAAGATGAAAAGACAAAAACTAACTAATGTTTGTTACGCTTTTCAAAAAGAGAGTGTCCAACTTATCTGTAAAACCATACCTCTTCTCTTCAACAGCCCACATCAGGCATTTAATTGTAACTGCTCAGACTAAAGAGAGATGGACCCTGGAAGGAGGCCATATTTAAGAAACTGGGTCAGTGGAGCTCATCGTCAGTCCCTGTCCAGTTCTAGATGAACCCCCAGGCACCAAAATGCAGATTGCGTGGTTCTGTTGGCTTCTTCGGACTGTGATCTTCAGTGTGCACTGGAACAGTTTGCAGCAGAGAGTAAAGCAGTAAGGATGACAGTCAGCACCAGCAAGCCTGAGGTTACGGTTCTCTGCTGTTTCAACCCTCAGGTCTAACTGTCAAACCCGGGGTGCGCGTGCATGCGTGTGTGTGTGTGCCTTGCAGTGTCGCACAAGTGACGCGATTGGTTTATATGTAGTAGTGTCAGACTCATTTGCATTTTTTTCTGGAGAAAATGACAGCTTTGGAAACGCATAAAACATAGGGCTGCAGAAAGTTTTTGGTTTCTCTACAAGTACCCAGTACAGGGTCATTCTGGCTGCAAAGTTTGTTACACTTGTTAACCTTTATCAAACATTATAAAATGTGCAGGTTAATTGGTGATTAAATTGTCTGTTGGTGTGAATGTGAGAGTGAGTTTACTATGTCCCTACGTGTTAGCTCTGTGATAGACCGGTGACTTGTCCAGGATATACCCCGCCTCTCGCGCTGTGTCGGCTCGAATAGGCTACTGCCCCCCGCGACCCTGCATAGGATTAGCGATTTTGCGAATGGATTTATGCATGTAAATTATTTATGAGAAAGTGAATAAATGCATAACTGCAAAGAGTAGTCTGCAACTTACCTGAAGAGTCGTTATTAAGATATTAAATACTTTCTGTGCAAAACTGCGCATGTTCGGTGACCTTGCTCAATTCTTGTTTTTTTCTCTCTGGTTCTCGTTACCACGCCGTAATATTGACGACATTATCGTTAATCCATAAGAACAAGATACATTGGGCACCGTGATAAATCGGGGAGCCACAGAGTCGTTATTAAAATCTGAATTATCTATGCGAAACTACGCATGTTCGGTGACCTTATTATTTTACTTCTTCTTCTTGTAACAACTTAATGTTTGTGACAGATTCGAATATCTAGGTTTTTACTGACGTTTTTATTGACTGCTTGTTTGGCATCCAATTACTAGCGTGTTTTCGTGTTGATGGAGATTGTTAAACAGTGTTTCATGGACGGGGTTTTAAGACAGAAAACTCACGTTTTATACCCGTGCGAGTGGACCAGGCGTGAGTATGAGCAAACTAGGCTGGTAACCAGAGTAGCCTGCTATATAAACTGAGCATGAGTGGGAGCTTCATGTTCCATTACAAATACACCCGAATGAAACTTTTTATTAAAATTTGAGATGGTAATGTTCATATTCAAATTATATTTTGATTGCAATAAATGGTTTATTTCGTATTTCTGGATGAGCCCATCATAAAGAGCCATGGGATCGTCGCCGTTTCTGTGAGTACAGCCCACGCTACCGTGTCTGTGAATAGGGAAGAGTATGTGCTTTGCTATCACTTCACTTTGTCACTGCTATTTGTATGCCTTGTTGAATGAGTTTTGCTACATAGTACGAGGAAAAGGAGATATGCCAATGTACACTTTAATGGACCGAGTGCTCATTTTCAAACTTGCTATCTGTGTATGTATTTCACACACGCATGTATCAGTACGCTATTAGTTGAATCATACGCTAGACCAGAATTACAACAGAGTTGTTTGTTGGAATCACCTAGGACGACGCACGTACTGTTCTTGCTTGGAAACTGAAGTGAAGTGAACCATGATTGATCCACAAAACCCGAAGTTTATGGACCAATGCATTCTAGCCATTCACAGCACGCTAGGGCTCGGCGTAGCACGCGAAAAGTAAAACAGTGAGACCGCTAAAAATGTTGATAGGCAAAGACGGCTAACTTAAGTTTGATTTGCTAAATCAAATATGTAACTATAATGAACTAGCTGTACATTATACTGCATACCTGTATTCACTGCTACTGCCACTTTTTAAATGAATCAATAATCACATTATGATTCTGTTAGGCCTCGTTTTGGAATTGTGTTGATGTTTGCCATCTTGTTGGCAGTTCAATGTATATATTCCTACATTCATATAGGAGAAGAGTCTACACTGAAGTCTGATGAGTAGACACTATTAAAAGTGGATACCCTTAGAGACAAGGAACTCAAAACGCCTGTTCCTGACGAAGATTAGGATTCAACTCCCACTGGAGGCTCAATCTCTGAAATTCCAAGAAAGGTAATTGAACAGCTGTACAAAGCACTAGGTAAAATTAATGTATTAATCTATAAAATGCATTTCCATGAGCAAATGCTGACGTTATGCGTCCAAAGGTTGGACTGACCACCTTACTGCAGCACAAGTCGACTCTGCACTACAGACCCTTAAAATGTGTCTTGGTGCAGTGGCTCACCAACCCAGTTGTAAACATTTACTGAGTAATTTAAAGAAGAGTTATGCTTCTTGTGCGTTTTCACTGCCAATAACTATTACTGTTTTGCAATTAGGATTTATTAAACATATAATTTATTGATTATGTATTGAAACCTTCACTTGATGAAAGTTTATCGATCGCTTGAATAAAATCAATAAACCTGTGCCAATTTTGGCTAATCATCAATCTTTAAATTAATGAATTTTGCTTTGATTGTGTGACAATTGTCAAATCTATGCCAGATTTTTCTCATTACCTTGCCGTGTCATACGATCTTCGATCTAACCAAACTACTTTTACTAGCTTAAGTATATTAATTGGCATGTTTCTCTATCAGCAGGCTGGCATTGTTTTGAAGCAAGAGGCCAGTGGTCAGAAATGTACACACACAAAAAATCCAGTTTGTAATTAAAACATTAAATATTAAAGTAGGCTGTATGAGGGAATTGGTCGGCGCTTGAAAAATGCAAAGTGACTCATTCCAAAACCATTGTAAACGTCTAGGTGGATTGGTCCTTAAAATAAAAAACCTTACTACAATATCGGCTCTACAGAAGTGTAGTACTTCTCAAAGACTTACAGTAAACGAATTGTCAACAATGGCTTGCAACTTTAAATTCTGAGATATGGTAAACTCGTTGACATACATGACTGTATTAGGTCTCCAATAAAGTTTATCGTTAGTTAACACACCTTTTCTGGAATTTCTACCCTTTATGAAATACGAATTAGTGACAAAACAGTTATATCAGATGATATTAAGTTTTCAATTCATATAAAATACAGCGTGCGCACAATTATTAGGCAAGTTGTATTTTTGAGGATTAAATTTACTATTGAACAACTACAGTGCTCGGTCAATCCAAAATGCTAATAAACTTCAAACCTGAATATTTAAGAAAGTAACAGTGAGGTTTTGGCTTTCTTAGGAGAATATCTATGTGTGCACAATTATTGGGCAACTACTAGTGTGCACGAACAAAACATTTCTCATCATTTGTTTATTTTCATCTGTTAAAGTGAGGATAATAAACAAACAACTCTAAATTTACAAATGAACATTTGACATAAAAAAAAAAAAATCAGAGACCAATATAGCCACCCTTCTTTTCAATGACAGTCACAAGCCTTCCATTCGTGGAGTCTGTCAGTTTCTTGATCTGTTGACGTTCAACTTTTTGTGTACCAGCAACCACAGCCTCCCAGACACTGTTCAGAGAGGTGTACTGTTTCCCTTCACTGTAAATCTCCCGTTTAAAAAGGGCCTACAAGTTCTCGATAGGGTTTAGGTCAGGTGAGAAAGGGGGCCATGTCATTCTTCTTTCATCTTTAAGGCCTTTACAGGCTAGCCATGCAGTGGAGTACTTCGATGCATGTGATGGAGCATTGCCCTGCATAAACATCATGATCTTCTTGAAAGATGCAGACTTTTTCCTGTACCACTGCTTGAAGAAAGTGCCTTCTAAAAACTGGCTGTAGGTTTGGGAGTTGATTTTGAGTCTTCAACCCGAAAAGGTCCAACAAGCTCATCTTTAATAATACCAGCCTATACCAGTACCCCACCTCCACCTTGCTGTCCTCTAAGTCAAAGTGGAGCTCTGTGCCTGTTACTGATCCAGCCACCGGCCCATCCATCTAGTCCGTCAAGAGTCACTCATCTCATCAGTCCATACAACCTTTGAAAAATCTGTCTCCAGATATTTCTTGGCCCAGTCTTGGCGTTTCAACTTATGTGTCTTTTTCAGTGGTGGTCGGGTTTCAGCCTTCCTTTGGCCATGTCTCTGAGCACTGAAAACATTGTACTTCTGGCCACTCCAGGTAGGTTGCAGTTCTGGAATATGACAGCACTGGAGGATAATGGTTTCCTGGTAGCTTCACATTTGATTCTTCTCAAATCTTAGTCAGTTAATTTGCGTCTTTTTTTCTCAACACATTTCTTGCGAGACTGTTGACTATTTGCAACAAAATGTTTGATTGTTCTGTGATCATGCCCCAATGTCTTAGCAATTTCAGGAGTGCTGCATCCCTCTGAAAGACTCTTTACAATTTTCGACTCATCACGAGCCGCATGAACAGCCGTTGGCAGAAATGCCGTACTCCTTGCCGTGAATTTCCATCTTTGTTTTCCAGTCTCCAATGCTGTCACTGATTGCAGGAGCAATAATCCATGGCTAGTGCTAATACTAATGTAAATGTAAGTGCCACCGTATACTCACAGGCGCATGCATGCCGATGGCCTAAACGGTGCGCAGTGATTTGTTATAAATTTACAATTTAGCTTTCCCACTTCTGACACCATCTTCCTATTAACTTTATGAAGGAAAAAATATATATATCGTGTGAACCGGTCACTTGGTTGTATGTAAGCACAATGGACGTCAACAACCAAGATGTGTGGGCACTGTAATGGAATGAGTGTGTCAAAACTGCAGTTGTAGCTAAGGTTAAAAAATGTGCATGATAATAATTACTTTCCAAAACAAGTTGTGATGCGTCATCCCTAACACATCACATAATTCGAGTTTTTGTGAATTGGCTCATCCAGGGCTGCCCAGGGGGTGATAAAGGGGAAGACTTTCCGGTGACTAGCCACTAGGAGGCGCATGGAAGGCCGCAAGAAATAATCTTGTTCATCCACATGATGATGATGAAGAAATAATCTAAACTCAAATTCTTATGTAAAGAAACATTTTTCAGTCAGCTGCCTGCAGCCATAAAGAGGTGAACGATAGCCAAGTTAACATCTCTCACTATGAATGTTACAAGCCAAGCAATAGCTTGAATTTACGTTGAAATGTGTAGGCAAACTACTATGCGAAAGGAAGCTGCAAGTTAACATTTACGTTTGCTGACGCTCACAGAGAAGTATAAACTAGGCTTAAGTGACGAGGCTTTACAATATCCCGAGCCCTCTCTGCCTTCCGCCATGGTTTAATTGAAGCGAAACAAATCCACATTGCGCCTGCATCTGGCTAACTTTCTTTGATGCTAATTATGAGAGTTTTTTAATACAACAGGGTAATTAAAACCCTGACTGTTTTAATGATTGTTCAGATTTTAGTGGGACTGTCATGCGAAATATAGTCCGCCTGCGAAAATGCGTCGGACTCACGTTTTTTGCTGCAATGTTAAATTTTCCTACATTCCGTTTTGCGGGCTAAAGGGCCCCATGTGGAACTCCTCTGTGGATTTAAAGCTTTTCATCCAATTGCTGTGCAGTACACTTTCATTGACGCATACAATTGGTTAGATTATGCCGAGCTTGTCATTCAAGAAGCTGTGCTGTCAATCAATACCACGCGGGGTCAACTACAAACTAAATTTAAAACAATTAAAAAGTTAGATTGGCTTCAAGGTTAGCTAAATTAGGATAACTTCATATGCAAGGTACGCTAGCTAGTTAATCTTTGTAATATTAACGTTTAAATTCAATCTTCAAAAACGAAGAATGCTTAAAAAAAGCAAATATTACAAACTAAGTATAAATAATATCAATAATTAGTCGAAAGTTAATGTTAGCTGCTGTCGTCAATATCTTGAGGGGATTTCAAGTAGCTCTGTGACCAGTGACAGTCACTTCATTTAGACTAAGCGAGCCGCTTTGAGGTAAATTTGATAGTGTTGCCTAGCTCGTGACTGATGCTAGCGCAAGCCCTTTGGCCCGCCAAACGGAATGTAGCAAAAAACGCATTGTGACACGAGCCGGACACATTTTCCTAACTCATTGCTATTTCGCTAGACAGTACCACTAACCGTCAAGCATTTGCACAATTTAAACCGGTTAACTTTACAAATCCATATCAGACAAACTAACAATTTATTCATTTTACTTTGATTAATAAACGTTTGCTAAATAACCCCAAAATCTGTTGTGTTATGCTGGCTTAATCATGGACGTAAAATTTAAAGGCAATTCTCCCTAGGATCAGGTGCAGATCAGCATGGGCCGCCAGAGCAGTGCCTCACGCAGTGTTCCAGTTGTGTTGGTGTGCCTTTGTACCCTACTTGTTGGTAACGTGTTGATCTACCTGTATCTGGAGTCTCTGAATCAAAGGAGGGAGTCTACTGTGTCTGCCCATGGGGGCTGTCCAGCCAGACACTTCAGGATTACTTCTATGAAAACCTGTTCACCATGGCTACAGTGCCAACAAATCCATGCAGAAGTGCGAAAGCTGAAGATGATTGGCCAGGGTGCTGTTAAAAAGGTGATCTGGGTTTTAAGGTCCTTGCTCCAGTTCAGTGCAGTCTATTTTTTTTGTTGTTGCATATATTGTTGTGTCTCACTCCTGGTAAAATAATGTTTCCTCACCCACAGGTTTATCTGTCAGAATGGAGGGGTATCAAGGTGGCCTTGTCCATGCTATCATCTCCACAGTACCAGGATGACTTCCTCCATGGGCTCTCCATGCTGCAAGACTTACAGGGTCGGCATGTGGTTAAGTTATTGGGGCTGTGCCCCGAAGAGCTGTGTTTTGTGACTGAGTACCACCCACATGGCTCTCTTCTCAACCTGAACTCTTTGTTGACACAGGGAAAGTACCAAGCCCATGACACATGGCAGTTCCGTTTTCAGTTGGCCCTGGATTATCTCTCTGTTCTCCACTTCCTCCACAATAGCCCTGCAGGGTGTCGTGTCATGTGTGACTCCAACAGCCTGGAAAAAACCCTGTCCCAGTTCCTGCTAACCACTGATTTTCATCTGCTTGTCAATGATCTAGATGCCCTTCCCCAGGTGGACAAAACCAAAGGCTTAATAGTTAAATGTGGTCACCGGGAGCTCACAGGGGACTTTGTGGCTCCGGAGCAGCTCTGGCCTGGAGAAAACAATCAATCCTTTTCAGATACACTTATGCCAGGCTATGATGAGAAAACAGACATCTGGAAGATTCCTGATGTGACACAGTACTTGATGGGGAGAGCAACGGGAGGAGACGTCGTCCACTTCCATCTATTTGAGATCTATGAAGCATGTAAGAGAAGAGACCCAAAGCTTCGCCCTTCATCTCTGGAAGTCCTGACATTATACAGAAATGTTTATGCAAACATGGAGCGAGACCCCATTGTTTCCAGGGACATGCTGTAGCTTGACCTTTTGTCAAGTGGACCTTTTTTTGTTTATCAAAAAGGGGAAGAAAAAACATCATGGAAGATGTTATCACTGAAAGACTTAAACGACACCATGAGCTTTTGAAGCAAGGTATTTTGGGATATTAGTCATTGCCTGTTTTATGCAACTCTGGCCTGTTAGAAAAATATCGCAAGTATTTCTAATATGAGGTTTGGGTTTATTCATAGAATCCCTTGGAAAGGTTTGCTAATGTTTTTTAGCACGCTGGACCGTGCACCACTTGTGTTTCAAAGCATCTACCTAAACCTGGTGACGCACAGCTGGAGATAGGAATTGTAATCTGTTGAGACCATGTGGGATAACGTTTAGTCAAATAAATCAACCTGAAGTAATGTTATCGCATAGGCTAGATGTATACATGCGTTAGTTAAACATTTAAATGCAGGAAATTTAAAACAATTTTTTTATTTTTTATTTCAATTAACTTTGCAATTTTGCATTGAACATAAATTGTGTGGAACCTGTTGACAAAATAAATGTAATTAAAGTCAACATTTCTTGTTTATTCATCTAGATCAGATAAACGTCCTGGTCTTGAAAACATGATAATTGTGGGACATCAGATTCAGAAGTTTGTTTTTAAGAATAATAATGCATTTTATTTAGTTTTTAAGCGCTTTATCAAGACACTCAGAGCGCTTTTACACAATTACATCACCAATTAATATCATACACTGAACAATGGACTGACAGCTATCAAACACTACACCCAGTTCATTGGAATACTTTTAAATGTTTCGTACTATATGGGAATATTTAGCATTTAACCAATGTAATATAAATATAGTAACACATTTCTATTTAAATTTGTGTGGAATGGCAGGCAATGGTCATTACTACTTTGTGCTAGTTTTCATCAGTGAAAACATTTTATTCTTTAAGATTCTGCTTCACACTGTAGTAGTCCAGTTTATTCCAGAGCACCTGGCCATGTCACAAATCTTAACTGGTTAAATGCTTGATTACTTCTTAATAAATATATATATATATCTGTTTTAGAGTCTTGCAATTTCGCAGTTGGATCAGCCCACTTCCAATTTACCTGACTCTTAATCAAATAAAGAGAAGGATATGGCTGAAGCTGGGTCATGGCACGGGAGGTCCTGCCACCCATGCCCCTTTGTTTTTTAGTTATTATTCGCCAATGGGAACTGGTAAGCCTTTCCTGCCTCCACTGCATAGCCAAAGGTAACCCTTGTTGTAGTTGAACTTCATGGCTTCCTTCAGCTATGCTTCCTTAGCTAATTCATTATCGTACGTTAAATAATGTAATGAAATAAAACTGCTTCCTGAAGTCTAGCCATTGGTGATAAGGCCAACTACTCGGCAAACTTGAATATCCTGACTGAGCAATCGTCGGACATGCGGTCATTGGTGTACAGGGAGATGAGCAGGGGAGACAAAGCCCTGCACTGTATGCCCCCAAGTTCTCAATAGCATGAATATTGAGATATATATGAGTCTTTTCTCAAAATATTTTAAAATATATTTGAGGTTTAGGTTTAACGGACACTAACTCCGCCAGGGCGGCCCCTTGTCACTGGTTCTGTTTGTGATTTTTAATCTCAGGCGTAGCAGGGGTGAGGACTGTGTCCAGTGTGGGGACCTCAGAATTGCCTCTGCTTTTTGCAGATAATGTGGTTATGTTGGCTTCTTTAGGGTGTAGTCTTCAGCATGCACTGGAGCAGTTTGTAGCTGAGTGTGAAGCGGTTGAGACTAGAGTCAGCACCTCCAAGTCCGAGACCATGGTTCTCTGTCGGAAAACAGTGGCGTTCTCTCTCGGGTTGGAATGAGTTGTTGCCTCAAGCGAGGGAGTTCAAGTATCTCGGGGCTTGTTCACGAGTGAGGGCGTTGCAGGGGATAGGGATGGCTGGAATACCCTGCTGAGCCTGCTGACACCGCGGTTCGGCCCCCGATAAGCAGCGGACTATGGATGAATATTTTTTCATTACCAGTGAACATTTGATTTCAGCTCATAGTCTTAAAATGTAGGCTACTACAAATGTGATTGAAGGATAAAAAGAATTGCTTTGAATTTTATGAATAAATATTAATAAAGTTGAAGTACTAAAAAGATATCTAGGCTTACTTAAAACGTTTTTTTTTTTAAGTTTTAGGTTTCTATGTAATTCAACTATTAGACAAATGATTGCAAGTATTATTAATGTGTGAGGTTTGGGTTCATAGATGCACTCCTTTGAAAAGGTTTACTAATGTTTTTTTTAGCACCATGTTTGTCTTTCACAGTCAAAATTGTAACACTATTCTTTATAACTTAACCTGACCAAAAGCGGGTTATGATATTTATTGAAATATGTTGCTTTGAACTTCGACAGTAAGATTCAGTGTGACCTCATTTCATAATTTAGGTGCATGTCAGTTAAATTGAAGGAAAATATATCAACCTTAATTGTATTGTTAAATTGGCTCAATGAGTTGGGTTAAAAGCAGTGATATATGTACTATGTCCGTACTTAGTCAACAGAATCTAATTGCGAAGAACACACAATTACACACAAGAACACAAAAATTATGTTGGTGTAACTTGCATGGCTTGACCACAGACACACGTGAATGACTACCTCACCGGTAAGGGCATAATAAGAGTAGGACACAAGCAGTGGTTGATCTCTATGGCAGGATTAGGTAGAATGCATTGTTGTTAAAAGTCTGACCTGGTTTAAAAATAAACCCTCAGCAGTATTTCATCATCGAACGTGTCCAACATTGCACTGCCAGACTTGCAGCAATAAACAGAGCACTTTTGCATTGAGGAAATGAGTTATGTTTTTAGCATTTGTAAAGTTATGTCTGAAAAAGATTTGCGATCACATTGTTTTATTTCACACTACCTCTGTATTGATAAATGTGGCAAAGACAAAGCTGGAGTGTCCAATACCATGTGTTCTCCTTGAACATCTGTATGTTTAAATCTATGCCCAACTACTATGCAGTAAACAGCATGCACCCAATGTTGTGTGTGAGAATCTTACATGGAAGCTAACATTTCTCTACATTGAAGATGATCAAGAACTACCTGAAGAAGAGAATGACACTGGAATGCCTGAATGCTCTGGCTATGCTCTCTATAGAGAACATAACTAATCTGATACATTCCTGACTTTAATAATTATATTAATATATAATAGATCATATTTTGTAAATCATTTAGATGTTTGTCACTCAGAATGACAGAATCACCCAAACAATAAGATGTCAGACATACACACAAAGTTCCTCTGATCCAATTTGTTTTTGCCGTTGACTTTAGCAAGATGACATTGTGTAAGCATGCCTCCGGGTACTCCGGTTTCCTCCCACAGTCCAAAAACATGTAGGTGCATTGGTGACTCTAATTGTCGGTAGGTGTGAATGTGTGTGTGAAGGTGTATGTATATGTGTTGGCCCTGCAATGGATTTGCGATCTGTCCAGGGTGTACCCTGCCTCTCGCCGAATGCGGCTCGGATAGGTTCCTGCCTACCCCCGAGTATTCTGCATGTCTTTTTTGTGACGGTTGGGGAAAAATAATTACACTGCATACGGTAGGTCGCCAAAAACATCTCCATCAGATAAACTGCCTCTACAAACTTTAACGTTCCCAGACCTGTCCTTAAATTAAAGAGGCCCAATAGATTTGCTTGTACCTGCACAAACAAACATGGTATTACAAGAAAAGTCTAAATCATGTACTTTCTTCATTCTGTCAATATACTGCATCCTCTATTGCATGAACCTAACTGGAACCTTTACACAACATCTTTACACTACAACTCTGTTGAA
>JAVQJS010003327.1:0-14179 GCA_036024795.1 Galaxias rostratus | reverse complement strand
CCCCCCCCCCCCCCCCCCCCCCCCCCCCCCCCCCCCCCCCCCCCCCCCCCTCCGGGGTCAGACCGGAGGGGGGATCTCTCATGGTGCTGTGGGAAAGCTAGTCGCACTACCATCAGTGGCTCACACACTTTCTTCATTCTTTTTATCAGACTAGTCTAAACCGTTTCATATTCCTCCAGTCAGTTTAGTTCCTCTAGTTTGTTATCGAGCTATATTTCATCTGCTCTTCAAAGCCTATTCCCACTGATTCTAGTTGCACATACATTTTTTTTATGAACATGACTTTTGGGCTTAAGTTGTTCTAATATTATAATAAAATCAGACCTCTGGCTGTGTAAATAAATCACCAAAGCTAACAGAAGCAGCCTGACTCGCTCCCACCACATCAGACCAATCAGCAGAGGTCGAGACACACACAGTGTCCTTCCTGTACGAAGGGTTCTGTGAATGCGCGTATGAAACTTGCGCGGTTCAGCACCTGCAACAAGGTTAAGAACCACACTGCCTTAGATGAATGGGACCGAGTGAGAGGCGGTCTGTGTCTGTCTTTCAATAAGACGGGGGCTGTATGAAGGGGACAGAGAGTCTGTCTTTGTCTTTCTGTCTCTCGTTCTCTCTCTCTTTTTTTCTGTCTGCCTGTCTGTCCGTCCATCTATCTATCTAGCTATCCATCCATCCAGCTATCTATCTATCTGTCTAGCAATATATTTTTCTATCTATCTGTCTGTCTGTCTGTCTGTCTGTCTGTCTGTCTGTCTGTCTGTCTGTCTGTCTGTCTGTCTGTCTGTCTGTCTGTCTGTCTGTCTGTCTGGGCCTGGACATGAGATCTCTTCAATAACGGAGAGCAAACAGCTGAGCTTCAATTACCTGCCCCTCTGAACTTTTCCTGGATGATAGAATCCCATCAGTCTCTGTTTGTTCCTTCCTTAGTCTGTCTTGTGTTGATTTATTTCCATGTGCACGACTTTTCACTCAAGGTCTTTAGAGTCGCTCACGTATTGAATGGTCTTTCAGGCGTGTTTCTATGAGAGTCCAGAGATTCTGCCTCATAGGAAACCCAATACAAGGATCTTCAAAGAAAAGGTTTTTAACTCAATAATTCGGTACATTTTATGATAACTTAAGACTGCTTATGCATTTCCTATTATTCATTCATTAAAAGAAATACAAGTTTTTCAGGGTTTCTTTCTCTTTTTTTTTTTTTTACAAGGATTGTGTATTACTACTTAACTGCATCTTCACTTCGTACATTCAAGAAAGGGAATAACCAAAAATAATTGAAATGCCAACCAAATGTTAGTCAAGTAGTATTTTAATTCATCTTTTCTGGGACAAATATTACGTCATGAACCCCCATACTTTACCATCCATTTGCATTGTATTCTGAGTACTTATGTTCTGATTTAAAACCAGAAAGCCCCCTATACAAATTTGGCGGGCTGCTTTTTATCTGTAAACTCGAACGTGAGTGTTGAGGGGGGACGCTGGGTTCTCAGCCCCTTCCTGAGGAGGTGCTCACTGTCTTCACCGTGTCACTGTGACTAACACTATCAGGCTTAGGATATTCATCACTCTGACACCATATAACACCATGTCCCCTGGGGGTACTGGGTTCGGCTAAACTGACCTCAAACCCAAACGGCGATCCAATTGCTTCTGTGGTCATTCACGCAAGTGTAGTCCTAACAATGGATGGCAACGTCACATCCCTGTTGATTGGGATAGCCTGCCGAATGCCTGCCAGAATATACTAGTGTATTTTAGATCAGCTCTGTATTCCCCCTGTCAGGATGATGTCTTTATTGGACATCTACACTAATTAGCCACAACATTCAAACTACAGATGGGGAAAGTGAATAACATTGATCATGTCGCTACAATGGCATCTGTCAAGTGGTGGGATATATTAGGCAGCAAGTTAACGGTCAGTTCTTGAAGTTGGAAGCAGAAAATAATAGCTATTGTAAATATCTGAGTGACTTTGACAGCGATCAAATGTTCATGGCTAGATGACTGTTAATGCGTTATGGCAAGTTGTGTGGGGTGTTCCCATGGTGTGCAGTGTTTAGTAGCTATCAAATATGGTCCAAGGAAGGACAACCTGAGAACTTGCAACAGGTTCTTAGATATCAAGGAACTTTGTGCAATGGGAGCGAAAAGCTAACTTGAGTAGTCCAATCCCACTGAAGAGCTACTGTAGCACATATTTCTGAAAAAGATTATGATAAGAACGTGTCAGAACTCAGTGCATTGCAGCTTGCTAACTGCAGACCGGTTAGAGTGCCCTGCTGACCCATGTTCACCTCTTTCAGCAGAATAAGGTATGCCGCCACACTGTAGAAATAGTTCAGGATTGGTTTGAGGAACATGCCAAAGAGTTTAAGGTGTTGACTTGACCTTTAAATTCAGTTTGATTGAGCATGATGTGCTTGAACAAGTCTGATCCATTGAGGCCCTACCTTGCAACTTGCAAGACTTAAAATATCTGCTGCTAACATCTTGGTGCCAAATATCACAGGGCACTTTCAGAGGTCTTATGGAGTTCTTGCCTCGACAGGTCAGAGCTGCTGGCGGCACGAGGGGAACCTGCACAATACTAGGCAGGTGATTCTAGTGTTGTGTCTGATCAGTGTATACTGTGGCACCCTTGCCTTTGATTAATATCTATCATTTAGTGACAACATTTTAGTCTACCGATGTATTTCACTGGTTAGTCCAACATGTATATCTAAGCTAGTTGTTTCAGCATCTTTTTTACCTGATTATGCTTAAAATAAACAAGCAACCAAGCCTGGATGTATATAAAAATTGCTCTGGTTTCTTTGCTTCCTTTAAAACCAAGGACATCAGCCGCTTAGTACAGAAGAGGACAGTAGCTCATCTTTTGTCAATCCACATCCTGTTCATTTAGAGTGGAGCACACAGGAGTGAATTGAATGGAACAGAAATAACATGAGTCAGAGCACCGAAGCGGAGAGCCGGGCGTGGGTGGTGATGATGATGATTCTTATGTTCTTCTGTCAGTTAGACTATCACGTCCATCCATCTGTCCAGTTGAGTTTTGGACGTGGCCAGACACCTATGTTGTGTGCATGGGCTCAGCCTTCTAGGTATGACAGGCGTGTATTGCTCATGATGACCATAGTGTGCTTTTTTTTTTTTATCTGAGCTTTCAGTTTCTATAAAAAGACGAGTGTAATGGTCCGAGTACTGGCTTTCATTTGTTGACTTGATTATAGTTTTATGTCAACACTGAGCATTACGCAACATTGCTTTATTTCTGACAAACCAGAGCTGTCGTAATGCTCCAGCTATCGCAGAGTGGTTGTCATTTTGTGCTCTGCATGGTTGATGGACACACTGCTCTCTGCATGGCCTCTAAATACAGTCAGTTCTAGAGAGCTGCATGTAGATGGTCATGCTGTGACTGGAGATGGTTCAGCGCCTGCTCCGCTGCAGGAAGCCGGTATGCGATTTGCTCTGGCATTGTGACCCGCAGCTGTGCTCGGTAAGGATAGTGATTTGATGCTGCTACAAGGCAGACACAGCCCTGCCCCTCCTCTCTCTACTGTCTGAGTAGTCAGTGATGGAAAAGAAAGGCAGCTTGGGGTCAAGTGGAGAACAGGAAGGCCGAATGCGTTTTATTTGAGCCTTCCCAGTTGTGTCCTGGTGTTGTCTATTTATTACATTTTTTTATGAATGCTGCACACCACCAGCTTTAATGGGGTTTCTTTTCTCTGTGGCTTTTCTATGTGCCCCTGGGGGATCCCAACAGTGTGCTTAAGCATTTGAACCAATACCAGAGCTTAAGTCGGTTGTTCTTGAAATCTTTCCTGTCCATGACTTTGTGTCTTTACTTTTGACAATTTGCGTTAACCATGCCAATGATAACACAAATTATATTTTGTGTCTCAAGAATTCTTTTCATTGTACCTGATGCACAATGAAGTTGGAATCATAATTTGGAGTCAACTTTAGCCACATTAGCCACATTAATCATAGTTTTTAAAATAGTTCCTATTTATATTGACATCAAAAAGCATATACAGAGTATAATCTTAATTGTCTCATGATTTGAATGGTCCTTAGACCAATTTGCCATCCCTCATGCTGTACTACTGATGTGTTGTGCAATCTAGGGCACTGTCTTATTAAAGATGCTGCTGAAGCACGTCTCTGAGCTGGCAGAGGACATGCTGAAAGAATTAGAAACCGAATCACCATGATTATAGAGCGCCTCATTTCCCATATGGTTCTTCATAGCAAGTACATTTTGAAATCATATTAAGATAATATTGCATCATGAGCAACCCATTTCATGACATTTGATAATGATATTTTCTCCAAATTGAATTCTATTTTGTACAGGCATGTCATATTTTTATCGAAGGGGGGAATGGGGCTATTCATTCTTTCCACATTTGATGGATTGATTTAAAACTGGCAATCGAAGACTAGCAAACTTTTATCTAAAATTACGAGTTTTGATGTTGTGGCTCTGAATTGACAATGTCTCGTACAGTGTTGCCATTGCCAGACATAATGCAGCCAACAACAGCCCCATAATGATCCCAGTGCCCCTCAATAATGAGCCTAGGTCTTCTCTCAGGGGGGAGGTTCTCTCTTGGCCGGCTTGTGGCAGAGAGGCATGCCGCTAATGAGGAAACCGTAGAGAGGTCCACCATACAGTCCTGCCGCCCGTGTCCCGATTGATCCGCCTTGTCCTCTCGATGAACGGGGAGAGCGGCGGCCATTAGCAACGCCTCTCCTAAGAAACTGTACGACTTCTGGGAATGCAGTAGAAAGGAGCAGTGGTGGGGTTATTTCCTTCTTCAGATCTTGATAGTGTAAATCAGGTAGGCGTACTGTGAAAACATCCCCTGTCAGTTAAAGGAATAGACTACCGTTAGAAGTCGCTTCCAAGAGACCATATTGGGAATAAATCTGTTCACACCCGTTGATTGACGTCTGCACATCCTAGGGATGTTGATCGTGTGGCAGGGGTACTTCTTTAATTGACGATTGGCTGATACTAATCAAAGGGTTCAATTGCAGCATTTACTTTCTTGCTATTAATCAAGATTCTAATTATATTTTGTTGTGCGTCATGTAAATTCCCTTTACCTCAGAGATTTAAATTATGCTGTAGTTATTGTCTGTATTCTGGTAAAATAATTCATTCATATGCATTCATAATCAACACGTAAATATTTTCATCAAATTGGCAGTTAACACTTGAAATAAAAAGCCCTGTTCAGCGTTTGTACTTACTGATATGGAAACTCATACGATAAGTACAGTATTTTCCTAGACCGTGCCTCTTATCTTCTTCTTAAATAATAAGAGACAATTTGCATGCGATTGGGGTTCCCTGTGGGAGGAGAAAGTAATTAAACTCTGCGGTTAGTCGTGAGTTATCCATATGGGAAAAACCAAACTGAAGGCAAAATTCTCAAACTTGACTAAGTGTGACATTGTCTGAAGTGAGTAACTATATGGGTGAAGATCGAATCCTATCGAATCTACTGGATGAGCCTGTCACTATGGGAAACCAAATGAGTTCTTTCACCAAAGCTCTCTTTTCCAACAGGTGGACGACATGCTAGGTGAGGAGAGCGAGAACGACGAGCAAGGAAAAGATAAACCGGAGGATGAAGAAGAGGAGGAGGAGGTGGAGTTGTCGGGAGGAAGCAAGAGTACGGAGAAGGAGCATGCGTCCCGGTTGGCCTTGTCCACGGCAGTTGAAGAGACGATACAGGCTCCGTCAAGTAACAAGGACATTCTGACGGGCAGTATGCACAGGTGAGACCTTTGAACCTCTGCCTTTTGACTTGTTTTTTTTGGTCCATGAGTCTTACTGACTTATGATCTATTGACCTACATACGATTAGAGATGTCATCTATAGAAAGTCTCCTCTTGCTCATCGGTGTGTGTAGCGCTTGTGACCATGAAGCCGAAACACACAGGCGAAGTTAGGACCTTAGGACCTGTTATGGTAGGTGGCCTGACGAGGTGTTTCCACTGGCAAGCAGACAGGACAGCCTGTCACTGCTGTGCGACAGCGCCGGTGTGGGACAAGGGGTTTGACGTCCACGACTGGAGGACACTGCCCAGCGTCCTATGGACAGATGTCTGGCCTGCTCTGACTCAGGCCAGGCTGGCAGGCGGTGCAGTATGCAGGTCTCCATCTGGGCCCCTTTTCCCCAGCACAAAGCAGCCTGGCAGGGCAAGGAAGCGCCCCCATACCTTAGTCATCTGCTGCCTCTTCCACAAACAGAAGGGTGGGCTCTTTCGTTGGCGTACCTACTCATGATTTACCATAGTGTATAGTTGTGGCGAAGTAACAAACATACAGTGCTTCCGGGAAGCTATTCACAACGCTTCACCTTTTCCCCATTTTGTTATGTTTTGGCCTAATTCCCCAAAAATAATTGAAAAAAATATTTCCTCAAAATTCTACACACATGACACGGTGAAAATTGTTTTTCGAGACCTTTGAAATTTATTGCACACATGTACATAAGTATTCACAGCCATTGCCAAAAGCTCAACATTGAGCTCATGTGTATCTTTTTTCCACTGTTGATCCTTGTAGATGTTTCTACAGCTTAATTGGAGTCCACCTGTGGTAAATTAAATTAATTGGATATGATTTGGGAAGGCAAAGTCAAAGTCAAAGGTATGGTCTGTAGACCTCTGAGACAGGATTGTTTTGATGCACAAAACCAGGGAGGGGTCTGCTGCTCTGAAGGTCCAAATGAGCACAGTTGCCTCAATCATCCGTGAATTGTAGAAGTTTCCAACCACCAAGACTCTTCCTAGAGCTGGCCAACTGTCTAAACTGAGTGACTCGGGGCTGTAATTGCTGCCAAGCGTGCGTCAATAAAGTATTCAGCAAAGGCTGTGAGTGCTGGTGTACATGTGATTTCTTAATATTCTAAATGAATGACAAAAATAAAAAATAAACGTTGTCAGTATGGTGAATTGTGTGTATAGTGATGAAGACAAAAATGTATTTGATTAAGTTTGGAATAAGATTGTACCATGGCAAAATGTAGAAAAAGTGAAGCGCTTTGAATACTTTCTGGATGCACTTTATATATTTTCTATATTTTCTTTGACAGTTTAAAGCTGACCAGACCGTAGTTAGTTGAAGTGTTTTAACAGAGGTTCAGTTCGGGCCTTTGGAAGGAGCTGGACGAAGATAATTAGCCTTGCAGTCCTATTTGGTCTGACAAGAAACGATTCAGATTTTTCAACTCCTCTGACAGCCACTCTAATGATACACCCTTTCTCCTTTTCCTGACATCGGTTTCTTTATTCTTTACTCCCCCAGTCCGTGTTCTGCCAGCTGGCTGCCCTGGTGGGGAAAGTGACCGTAGCTTGCTTGCAGCAGCTTGGTGCTCCCACAAGTTTTCTTGTTCGTGTTCTGTATCCAAATTGAGTTGAGAAAAAGGCCTCTAAGCACCAGGGTAAGTTCAGACGCCTGTCCAGCTGTGCGTCCGTCTAGTGGCGTGGGGACCATCGCTGTCTGGAATCCAGTGGATCTGCTACCCGCTGTTCCATCAGGCTTTTGTAAGGGGACCGGGGTTGGTGGCTGACTTGAGGCTTGGAGACGCTTCCTTACAGATGTGGCATTCTTCTGTAGTTCCAGGCAATGATATTGGCAATGCAATGCAAAGTGTGGGAGCCGGGAGCTCTGTTGAACCCTTGTCCTAGTTTGAATGACTACTTTGTTTTACATAGGCAACCGACATGTTTAGCTACAGTCAATCGTAATGTGACTCTCGCAGTGTAGATGGTAAGGCGTTCTATGCCAACATTCTATGCCTCTGTTGTCCAAGTCAGTAACGGCAGAGTCAATAGGACTGTTGTAAGTCCAGAGAGTAGCACATTAGTTGGAAGTTCTGTATGCAAAATGGGTGAGACGCATTGACAGACATAACAATTTATCAGTGAGTACAAAGCTCACTAGTTTACTCTATCACTGTTTTGATAAAACCTCTTCGCTGATAGATAATGCTAATTAAATGCTTTCCAAGACCTTGGATACAAAACAAACGGCTCTGCCAGCTGTCCGTCTGCCAACCTAACCCGACTTCAGTTGTATTTACTGCAGTGGGCATATCTGTCTGTTTTCCAAGGCACTTGAGGCAACATTAGGAATTGGTACTTCTCTTTTGAGCTCCTTGCTGACACTTGCAGGGGCTAATTGCAAGGGCTGGATGATTTGAATTTCCACATCATGTTAGGTTTCCGATTATCAGAATTCAGTTTATAAACCTCATTGACTTTAACAGTGGTTGTCCTGGGAAAATATGGGAATTTCTGTGGGATGGCCAGTCAAATGTACTCAGTATTCATCTCTGTCTGGTGGAAGACAGAGAATGTTCTGTAGAGAAGCGTCTCTAAAGCACAACAGTGCCGCTTTATTGTTGAAGGACTCAATCAAATATCTGTTCTGCAGATCTAGACTTTAATCAGGAGGACCTCGATAGATTTCGTTCTGATCTTCTCAACATGGTCCATGTTTGTGCTTTACCTGTCTACATGTATGGGAAAAAAACTGACTGAAGGCAATAGTTGCTAAGATACAGTACATTTAGTACATCCTGCATTTTATTTGCGCACAACCCCCCCGCCCCCCTTAGACTCCCTCTGTGCCCTTAAGTCCTATAATTCTCTTTAAAAAGTAGGCTACTTTCTGTAGCACTGCAAAAAAAAAGTTTTCCAAAAAAGTTTTTTGTTGTCAGTTGTTAAAAATCCCCAAATTCCAAAGATAAAGCTAACCTTGTCTTTTGATCTTGATCTGGTTGACCGGCTTTTATCCCTTTTCCATCTTGTTTTGCCCTCTGACCTAATCCGTTTCCATGGCAACTACTGCCAAAACCTTTCATTATTTTTCTAATTACCTGCTTTCAATGGGAATTTTCATAGTTGTTCAATCATCGTCAGCCTGAAACTCTCCCCAATTTGCACAGTCCCTGACCAACTCCCTTCGTGTAAGAACACTTAGTTTGACGTTAAAGTTTATCAACGGCCGTCAGTCTGTGGATTTTAGAGGGCTTCCGAAATGAGAAAACGGCTCTTTCAGCGCACTGGCACTGCGTTGGTGGCCATTTGCTTTGAGTCCTCACTGATTGATGGAGGCGATTTACAGTGTGCAGCAGCACTCTCTGCTCTTTACAGGCGGCTGCCAGTCGCAACAGGGGTGCAGAATGGGCTGCCCTACCGCTCTCAGACTCTCTGTGAATTGGGTACCTTTCACTCTAGCTGCGGTTTGATGTTTTGTGTTCCATCCACTGTGTAAGTAAGTTAGGTTGTTTACTAGCGCTGACAAGATGAAAACACGGCTTGCCTAACACTAAGAACACTGCTAGGCCTAGCAGAAAGGAATTTTATTTAACAAAATTGCTCCTTTTTTTACATTCTGCAGCTCCGTAATTGTTTTTACTATCTTAATATTTCATGAGCATGAACCGTTAACCTTTTCATCGCTGCTTGTTTTTGCTTAACTGCCTTCTCTGCTTTGGAGACAGGCTTAAGTGATTTACTCATCCTGTTGACATTTAGCGTAATTAAGGTTGTTTTTATTTCATTAGCCAAGTTCTTTTGTTTTGGCTCCAGTGCCTCCCATTTTTATTTTGCCAAGTAGAAGCTAGCCTAGTTCTTTATCATGTGGTGTCAGTCTGCCCAGCGGCCAGCAGCCGCACAGTAGACCAGAGCCCGAGGCCAAAGCCAAGCATTTGTCTGTGACACTTTTCTCTCTGTATATTGGACTGTTAAGTCCGACTGTATCGGGTCTTGTCCAGGAATGGCGTGATTGCGCCCAGTATCCCAACAATGTGTTCCCAGACTGACGAGTATGTAACTTAATTACAACTAATTGGTTTTCCCCACTGGTTTCCCTCTCATGTTGGGCTGCATGGGGTACTGACGCTCAGTGTTTTTGCCATTTGTGGTTCTGGCATGTCCGATACGTTATCTGGCCCATGGCGCTGACTGTAATTAACCATTTACCACCCAAAGGTGTCTGTCATTGTCTCTTTGCCGTGTGCGGTTCCAAACTTCCTGTGTCCTCTTGGCACTGTGAGCGTTCGCTCGTACAGCCTGCTCTGTCCTTTCTGCGACTGTACCGGGTATTCCTGGAGTGGATTTGTTTCTGAGTGGGAATGAAATGGGGAAATTGTCGACCTGAGTGGGAGCATTATGGTAACGCATCTGCTCTGGGGAGGGGTTGATGGAAAAATGCAGGGAGAGTGTTTTTCGTTGGCTCTGACACCAAAGTGTGAAATTGAAAACCTGGTTTCATATTTGGTCTTCCTCTTTCTTTGCCAGCCGTGGAGATGCTACCCTTCAACTCGGCGACACAGTGTTCGTTGTAGAGACTTTCTCTGCCTGCCTGGGCATCAGTGAGGCTACACATTTTATTTAACGCCTCTGTTCACCACCCCGAGCTCTACCGCCAGGGTTTAGACGTCAACCCCAAGACAAGCTTGAGCTGGCAGCATTTCAGCACTATGCAATCTTCATTCATTCAGTTCTATACCGTTGTGTGTGTTATAATATTTAAAGGTAAAGATATGGATGATGTTGTTTTGTTGGATGTTGTTCTCTTTCCGCGTGTTATCATTTGAGTCTTCCCACTGTGTCCTAATTCAGTTTTTGTATGCACCGCGTACATTTAGAATATGAAGCGTCTTGACAATTTGATTGGGCCGTGATGAAAGGCCTTCTACGTATATGATCAAAGCAGTACATGCACGTAGATAACTCTCCCACATTTGTGCCTCTGTCCTTATAGCCGTGACACAGTAGAAATAATGGGCGCCTGCACTCGGCATATAGGGCATATCATCAGGCCCTATTACCCATATAGCTTGTCAGACTGAGCGTGGCTCTGCCAGGAGCTTACTGTTATCACCCAGCCTCCAAGCTATGTTCCGTCTGTCTGCACTTCGCCTCTGACATCCTCCATGGCTGCCACAGCCGTGTGGCACCGGGCCAGCGCACGCTCCATCTGAAAAATGCCAGAATGCCAGTACTGTACCAGGGTGCCTGCACCAGCCTTTCAGACCTCCGCGGCTCTGCTCTGATGTAAGAGGCTTTGCATAACCAACCGCGGAGAGAAGGGGGCCCCACAGCCGGGTCCGGCTTAGAACAAACGACGCCTCCCAGAGGCCCCTGGTGTCTACTCTGAGGAGCTCTGTCGAGGCCCAAAAGCTTTCTTAATCGTGTTAGAGCTCGCTAGGTTCTGCCGCTTTGAAGCTGCTAGCCTATAAGGTGATAGACCGGCGATGAACGTGCAACAATATCAAACCTAGCGTGATGAATACCCTTTTCATCTCTGCCGTGTCTCCTGAGTTTTTTTCCCTTGGGCATCAGCCGGTTCACGCTCTGCTTGCATCACTTGCTTAGGTTGATCGAAGTGTTTGTGAAAGGGTCAAATATCCATGGTCAAGTGAGCCTTGGAGTTGTAGCAAGTGGCCTCATAAGAGTTGGTCTTAGCCATCGGGTCATGCAAGAACTCCTTTGATTTTGTACTGTTGGCCTAGCTGGCCGTGCCACAGCCTTTCTGGGCTCCTGAGGAGAACACGGGACCTGGGGAGGTAAACACACTTTCTTTCTTTCTTTTCCTCTCTCTCTATCTATCTCTCTTTCATGTCCTTCCAAAATCCATTGTCTGCTTGTTATCCACGAGGCTTTGGATCCATGGCACGCTGTAAAACCGGAGAGCGCATCAAAAATGAATTGCACCTTTAAAGCCCACTGGGCGAACCGGAGCGTTTGCTTCTTATCCTTGGTTCACCCTCTTTCCTGCGTGTTCTTTTTCTCCGGTACGTTTCGAGCCAGCCATATTAATGCACGCCTAAACTTCCGTTTGCTAGATGAAGGCTAAGTCATGGGCTTTTATGCAGTATAGGTCTTCTTGACTAACAAGGTTTTGTACATGAAAGAGGAACATGCTTAAAACCGCTGTGTTAGCTTTTCCATCTCTTTGGTTTTAAATGTAAATTCGGAGCTTGATGCCCCTGGTTATCCCGTTTCTTAATGGTATCTTCTCCTCATCGGGTGTATTTAAAACATGTTTGCGTGCCCAGGGTGTGATCGGCATTCCCTAAGTAGTACATTCAAAAGGGGAGCATGTTCCAATTTGATAAAGCCGTCATCACTGGCAGCCCTGAGAAAACACTCCTAATGCTCTTAGATTTGGAACTGTGCGTTGTGTGTGTGTGTGTGTGTGTGCCTCTCTGTACGGGGTGTTGTGTTGACGCCATCACTGCTTCTGTAAACAAATGGCACAGCAATAGGGGGCAAATAGGCCCTTCTTGTTTGTTTTTTAAACCTGGACGTCCCGTTTTGTTCAAAATGTGAAGTGCTCGCTCACTGATTATTTCATTCTACCACCAAATTGGCAGTTATTAAGCCTAACTCACAATCACCAGGCGAGCTTGTCATGAAAAAATTACCATGGCTGTATTTTTGGAGTGCGATGCCAGTCATTGTTTTTATCTGTTGGGGTACTTTTTGGAGTTGGATGCCTGTTGCTTTTGATAAGTTGGTTGAATTGTTCACCTACAGTCTCGATGGGCTCTGTGGCATGTGCCATTGCTGGAATGATAAGTTATGGTGATTCTAAAAATAGAACCACTGCATAGAAGTCAACTATTGCTGTGTTTTACATCAGCATCTATTGCCAGAGCATATTTGGTGTTTCACTGAAGACAGATTCTAAAAGTCCTCCATAGAGATCTTATAACCATTAGCAACACCAATACCCATGATTACTCTTTTGACATTATGTACTCTGTACGCAGCTAAATACATTTACTGTGTCTGCACTGTATTATTACTTTACAAAAATAGCTATCCTCAGTCCAATTAGTCAATTTTTGTCGTGCGTGTATAGCATTATTGTTCCATGATTACCTCTCTGGGGACAGAGGAACAGACTGGTCCATAACCTAGGAGAGGTTCCTGTCGCCACGACCCTCTCAGAACTCCTCAGCGATGTTTTCCACATCAAGACGTGGAAGGTAATTGGCTCTGTTCCCTTATGTCCCGGTTCAGACTAAACCTGTCTCTAATGAGACATCTGAATACAGCGGAGCATGCCAAGTCCACGCTCATCTTCCATACCATCTCTTTTCCTACTATTTATGGCTGTTATGTTACTTCAACCCTGTCAAGTAAACCACTGAACCACAACGCTGTAGGGACTAGCCTGGTAACCGTTTTTTTATTATTACCATTAAACATCTCAAAAGGCTGTGCTATCACCATAATGGCTGACATTTTCCTGTGGGGGGGGGGGTAGTCTAGGCTAGTGTCAATCTATATTAAGCGGAGACTTCCTTCAGACAGGTCATCATTAGAAAGTAGAACAGTGAGGCTGACAAATGAACTTGTCAGTTTCTTGCTTTTTTTCCTCTCTTCTAAGGTGGAGTTAATGATGGAAAAAGTTTGAAGGCCTTGAGACAGTTATTTGACCAAACATAGTTTGATGTCCTAGATACTGGGCTGCAGAGGAGCACCAAGGGGTTGCACTGACTTTCCCGTCAGTTTATTTTCCTTCCCGTCGGTTTGAGTAGCCTTTTGAGATCCCTCCAATACTTTTGAGTGTCCAAAAAACGGTGTCCTCATTTTCTCTCCCTACTTCCAACCGGTGGAGGACCCTTTTCTATTTACGGTCGGAACACATTTTGCTATTAATACTACTTATGGAGCTCATCTGTTATTACATTATTCATCCCAGCTCATTAATCTATGTGCCTCCGTCCACTGTACTGGAAACGGCCTTCTTTGCAAATATTCAAGCTAGGCTGTGTAGTGAGAATGGTCTGTGGTCCTTTTGTGGGGTCCTTGGTGGCTGCTGGCCATTGGATCCAGATGATTCGCCATGCCTTCTAATATGAGTGTGTGGAAGCGGGATGTCCAGTATCTGCCCGCTTCCACATGTTTGGGGCTCACTCAACACAAAATCCACCCTCTCATTTCACCAGCGTTATAGGATTTTGCCTTCCCTGTGTTCCTCTGCTCGTTCACTTGGATGAGAGCTCTGCATTAGAACTCTTCCTGGACCCATCAAACCTAAACCATTTACAGACACTGACTCAGTACAACAAATTAGGACTCCCGTTTCCATTGTGAAGACACTCTATTCATTTTTAATTTTTT